>JBCAUI010544358.1:0-23097 GCA_038406195.1 Haplosyllis anthogorgicola
ATTCTCAATTGCTTATGATTTGCATTATTTATTGTAGCACTGCCCATGCAAATTGCTACCTCAGCTGTTATTAAGTGATATTCAATGAAATAAATGTAATAGAAATGGATTTAAGCTTTCGCTTGCTCTTTGCATTCACTCCGCCTCATGTACCGATTGATGCTAGTCGACAATAGTTTGAAATGAAAGCGCTAGGCTCGCGCCAACAAGTCATAACAACAAGTTGGAGGTTGTAGCTGAGTCTGTGTGATTCAAGCCAGTTCTATTTAGCAAGTACTCTGCTCTATGGTCCTGTGTTCTCCCGAATGATAGCTGTAAGGGAACTTTCTTTAAAAAACCAGCTCGCCCTACTAGTATGTACTGGCGGGGGTGAGTCTTATTGGCAAGGCTGCTGTGTATATCCGTCGCGTTTGAAAGGTGATACTGTTAATGTTGTCACTTCTGGCACTTGACCCACTGATGCTATTGTTACCTTAAACGGAGCCTTGTTAAACATGCACGTGCGTGACGTGCATGTTAATGAGAGAGAAGCATGTGCATCGCAGATCCGACAATCAGGGATCAACCTAATCACGCAGAGGAGCTGTTGTCACATCTTCACCTCTTC
Source organism: Haplosyllis anthogorgicola (assembly GCA_038406195.1). NCBI lineage: Eukaryota > Metazoa > Annelida > Polychaeta > Phyllodocida > Syllidae > Haplosyllis > Haplosyllis anthogorgicola. The sequence continues at coordinate 608 of JBCAUI010544358.1, forward strand.
ACACAAATCATCATCCCCAGAAACCCCTGCATGGATTTTGTTAACAGTTCATTCTCCAATAGTGAGGTTAAGCACCACGTTTTCCTGCCCGAAATACGTGCAGTTTTATCGTATTTCTGTCTTAACCAGGGGAAATCACGTCAAAGAAAATCACCAGATTCTACCTCAGCAACAAACGAAACGTCGCCGAATAATTCGACACAGATTTTACATTTGCTGTTAAGGTGGAATCTGGTGATTTCACAATTCCGACGTATGGCGTGACGCATAAGCGTACTGCCTGACCTCGCTGTTGTTACCCGTTTCACTCTGGTATCACAGCTTGGGTTTGGACAGATATTAAAGCTGATGACAAAGTGGATCAAGAGGCGGATCATCTCTCTGTCTTATAATTGACCTGACTCATTTAGGAAATGATGAAATGACATGGCTGTCCCATCTCCAGTGCTGCAGCTTCTTTGAGACATTTTCCCCGCCCTATATTTTGGGGAATATTATTTTCTCAATAAGGTTTTGCTGAACTGACAGTTTGAATTCAAACACTCTTGAAATTAAAGATGCAGCTCCTTCACAAAAACAGTGAGTTTTGTGAAACATACAATTAAAAAAATTGGGGGTCATCAGGGACCCCTTACCTTCATTTCAGGGGGCTTACCAAAAAATTATGCTGAGACCAGCGCTGTAGCGACAACATTGAATCCTTATTGCCTGGTAAGTCAGTTTGTGTGCACCAGCAGTGGACTAAGTATTGAAATCAACACTGGTCAAAACAAGACCCCAGTCCAACTTGTTAGACATGTTCAGCAAACAGAGGTAGGACGGGAAGGAGAAATTGACCGAAGATAACATGACATCCATTGCAACTGATAATATTTGTCATCATGACATAAATGCGGCGTTTAAATTCGTAATTTTTTCCAATGTGCTAAATATCTCACCTGAATTACAAATTCTTTTACAACGAAAAAACAAAATAATTGTGCATCTGTGCAATGGGCATATCACAATCTATTTTTTCAATAAGGCAGTTATCTCTCCTTGAGTAAAACCAATCAGATATTTTCAAAATGAATGAAATTAAGTCGCATATCTTACTGTCAACTGTATCCCCGAAAATGTATGAAAATGTATGAAAATGCAATTTTAAAGTGTATTAAAGTGTTGGCACTGTGATGCTTGCAGGCACATCCATAATCTGTGCCAAAATGCTGTATGGCATCATACTACACAACAATACAACACACTACCATAAATAGACATACAGCCAGAATAGCCTGACATATTATAATCATCTGTGGCACTTTGTTCCTTAAGCAGGAAACAAGACCTGAATGGTTACAGATAAAAACTGGAAGTCCCAGAGGCAGGGACTCCACAGGTAACAGGAGAACTAGACTTATGTGTGACCTGGAATGGCTGCTTCATCAGGAAATCATATCTCATGGAGCTGACATAATTCCTGTGGTCATAAAGACTATTTATACATCTCCAAGATCTTAGCTTTAATTATCCTCCAGACTCTGTATAAAATTTCTGTATATTTAAGAGTCTGATAACTTATTACACTAAACATCCATTGGAGACTTGATTGTTCTTTTTTCTAAACAGCATGTAATTTTACTGAGATATGGTGTACTTTTGTGCACTCTTTGTCTGGTTGATTCTAAATATTCTTATTGCATTTGTTACTTGAATGCTGACACAAGATAATAAAATATTTAGCCAAATGTTGTGAATACAGTGATTCAGATTTACATCCTTTTGCAGATCTAATATTTCTCATGCATGACTAGAATGTAAGTTTGAGATTAATAGTGTGAAATCTTCTTAAGCAAAGTTGGAGATTAATCATGCTGAGAGAGTTGCTGCCACATTGACACCTTTTTACACAAATCATTGCAGAAGCAGATCCCCTTTAGAGTTGACTCTCCAGTGTTTAGATTTTCTGTAGTGGCACTGCTTCATTCTATTTGAAGTGATCACTGCTTTTAAGCTGATGAAAGTGGATCAAGGGCATATTATATCCACATCTTGTAATGGTGCCTGACTCATTTTGGTAATGATAAAATGACATGGTGCTCAAGTTTGTGTTTGAAGCCCTTTGTAATCAAGACAAGCAAAATGTTCCCCAAAGCAAATATGGTTCTGCATATTGGAAATTTATACTGCTATGTCAATCCAAGGGACTATTTGAGTGTATATGTTGAAAATGAAGGACAACATCAAAGTCATAACACTAAATTGGTGAAAGAACCAGTTTGGCAGGTACTGTCAACAGAGAGAATAATAGATTGGGATATTTTTGGGGCATGTTTAGACTAATATATTCCATGAATGGAAATATGACCTGAAGTGACAGTTCAGTGAGCACTTTTTTGTGGTATTGTATTCACATGTACACAGCAGATTTGGACAATAAAGTGATGACTATTTGTTGTCATCGCTTTGTACAGACAGCAGTCTTTCACTTAGCACTCGTCCACAGGTCAGAGCCCAAGTGATTTTCCTGGAGGACGAGTGAAATTTTCAAAGTACTTGCCCTACTGACCAAGTGAATTTTTTCACCCAAAGTTTAATTTTTTATCAATTGCATCTGGAAATTTGCATGAAACTTACAAATTACATAATATTTGAGTGAAAACTGTGGCTTGAAAAAGTGCTCCTAAAAGCAGGAGAATGCATCTTATGTTCTCGGCAAAAATGGACAAGTTAAAATATGTGAGGACAAGTAGATTTTCTGTTTCACTTGCACTGCTGGCCAAGTCCCTCCGCAATCTTACGTGGAAGATTGAGACAGTGGCAATTAGAAAAGGAGACAGAGAAGTTGAACATAGAAGAGAGGTTCAGATGGTAACCTTAGCCAGAATTGATGGTTACAAAAGGTGACATCTGTAATCTAGCTGATCCTGGCATACTTACAGCTATAAAAGCACCTCTTCATTAGCTCCTTGAAGAAATCTATTTGCAGCTGCCAAAGTGCATATGAAAGGTACTGCCTAAAGCTAGATTATGATACAGGGAAGATAGTTTGGTGCTCAGAAGAAAAACTAAATGTCAAGGGAGTCATGTTTAAAGGTTATGTATCCAAGGGTTTGAAGTTAAGAAGATTATGACATTGAGAACCTTGTTAAAAGTCTCCCAGGAGGGCTTATCTTCAAATGCAAACTGTTTATTCTGGTAATGATAGCTGTGAAGATACTCTTAACAATGCTTCTTTTGAGTATTTTGAAATTTCAATTTGTATATGCACCTGATGCTGAGAATTCTACCAAGGATTTACCAGAAATGAGGGCATCTTAGAAATGTCATATCTAAATGGTTTTAAATCACAATTTCCTGTGGGAAATGTCAGCTCAGACAAGCAGAAATATGTAATTTCCTGCCTTTATGTTGGTTTCTGTTCTCTGGTTATGAATGTGTAATCTTGCAAGTTATTAACATTCAGATTCTGCCTCCCAAGCTTCTTGGAATACTCATTTGTAAAAAGCTTTAAGTAAGAAGATTAGAGATTTCTCTTCCACAGAAAGCTGGGCTTTGTGGTCCTGGACAAATAAACATGTTTACAGAAAAAGTTTTATTTTATAACAGTTAGAGGTTTAGTGGTAACTTTTGTGAAGCATAAATTTCCAAAAATTCACGTGTATTAGTCTCTAGAATGAAATTCGAGGAGACTAAGTGGTCCTTGGCGTGAAAAAATGACCACAATTTTGTCCGTTTTCAAGACGTATTGCCATTACGTTACGTTGTGACGTCATAGCTTACGTCATGAAGTTGGGAGTGCTGTTGTCATTCGATAGACTTGCCCTGTTAATAACGGCTGTCTCGTATTTGCGTAATGTCACATTAGCTCAGTCATCAGAGGGTGTCCTAAAAACAGGCACCTTACAATAACAAGGTGTAAAATTAGTACTGCCATATTACCCAACCTCCCACACTGATTATTGCGGTCCAGAGTGATTAGTACCAAGGAATATGGGGAACATTTGGTTCACACCAAATTTGGGTGAGTTCTTGTAGAAAACCATGATTTTAAAAGAAAGTACACTGAATCACACAAGCAAGCATAAATTGCAGTCAAAACCTGCCACACTGGTTATTGCGGTAGACGGTGGGGTAATATGGCAGTATGTCTCTCGCATTACCAAATTACCTCGGCACCAGTATCACTCAGTGTACTCATCAATAGCAATGTGTCTGTGCTGATGTTTCAGCTCTGCAGAGAGGTCAAGCTACACGTCTTTCTCCGTACCTGTACGTACACGTTTGATAGAGAGGTTTGGTTTCACGTTTTCTTCATACCAGTATGTGTACGTGTAAGAGAGAGGTCAAACTACATGTTTTTGGCATTTCTGTATGTGTACGTTTAAAATGATACAGCTAAATAGTAATGTAAAACCACAGAAATATGTCGTAAAAATCACTAGATTGCACCTCAGCGAAAAACGTAATTGCGCCGAGTAACTGTGTGTTATATTTGCCACTGGGGTGGAATCTGGTGATTTTAGAATTCATTTCACACATACAAGTTGACGTTTAACGAGCAGCTTGACCTCTCAAATATCTCGTAATGTCTCCAAAGCCCAATATCTGATGGATCAACGATGAAAATATCCTTCCTGTTATAATAGATAAAAAGTAATGATAGATTCTCGGCGATGGGAAGATTTTACCAGAGATTTCAGTAGTCCGTCGGTTCTCATCGCGGCTCGTAATGAAGGAAATGTTCCGTTTGATAACCCAGTTTTAGAACTATTCATCATAACGTTGAATTTCGTCTGGAAGACCAGCTGTTCTAAGCTGATTTTTGTCTCATTGTGCACAAAGGCAAAGAGAGCCGATAGAATCATGATTTGTCCGTCGTCCGTCTTTGGCGCCCTGCATCATTGTTGTCTATGTACTTTTATGCTTGTATCCTGGTTTTATCATGATTGGCCATAGCAACCTGAGACCTCAGCCCCAGGAAGCCCAGTAAAAAATTTGACAATTGTTACCTACAATCTTCAATGGTCATATGCTTTTAGTTCTTTCTCTGGACATTTTGTTCTCTAAAATTCAACACCCTACCCTTCAGAGAAGTAGAAGAATCATTCTATTCTAAAGCCATGTTCACAACATGTGTGGATTGTGAGAGTCTTGATTGTTGTTACTGAGGCTCCAGGACCTCCTCACACCACATGTGCTTCACATCATCCCCTATTATCACTCACCTGATCCACACAAGCTGGTAATTTCAGGTTTGGCTGCTCCCTGATTAGAGGCCCTGATACCGGACTGGTGGCAATTTGAGAATGGGGAAGAGACAATGCCTGCCAGGGCCAAAACAGTACCAACACTCCTTCAACTTTCAATCACATAGGATTCAAAAATCGAGTCCCGCACGGTGCCAGTTCACCAATGTTTGAAAAAGTATGCGAGAAGGGTAGCTGGCTGCCCACTAACACCCATATACAATGTTTGCTCGTATTGAGAGAACATGGGTGAAAATCAAAAGTGGCTCTAAGGATCATAGCGTGCAAGTGAGCAAGCTCACCAGCGACAGATCCACCCTGACTCTGAAACTCACGGGCACAGACATCCCAAGTCTGAAACAGAGGGTACCAGTGGCCCAAAAATGGACCTAGGGCCGAAAAATTCTTTTTAAAAAGTACATGTTCTTTGTTTTTTTGAGATGAATTGTATCTGACTCATTCTGTGAACAACTTACTCAACCTAAACACAATTTTGCCCTCTTAATGTTGATTAGCTAATGTTGATTGCAAAAGCAGTTGAGGCAATGTTTAAATCAGAAATCAGTAGTACACACCTATGCTTTGGTGAATAACTAAGGTCAAGGTCAAAACATCAACTGCCTTTTACATGTCAATCTCGTTACTTGTTTAGTGAAGGTCATCTGAAGGTCATCCGTCTCGAGTTGCTCTAAGTGGAGATCAAATGGTGGACGTGTTATTTACTCAAGGTGGTCACGGGCAGAGGTCAGGTAAATCACCTCTCTGAGTACCTGGTCGGGTAATTCACCACCGCTGAGTAGCAAGGTTAAGTGCCACGTTTTCCTGTCAAACAATACGTGCTTTTTGACGTAGCCAAGTGAAGTTACGTCATCATATCGTCAGATGAAGTCACCAGATTCTACCTTAACAGCAAACGTAACGTCGCCGACTAATTAAGTGACGTTGCATTTTCCTGTGTAGGTGAAATCTGGTTATTTGTTCACCACATTTCTAACGTAAAAGCGTGGTGCTTGACCTCTGAGTGTGGTCAAGGTCAGAGGTCAGGTAAATCAGCTGGCTGAGTATCTGGTGTGTTTTACCCGAGTGTGTTAATGGTTGTACCAGGCATAGTTACATACGTGCAGTACATTAGAAGTGTAGATCAGGCCATTCTAATTTGATTATCCAATGTAACCTGAGTATATACCGATTTAGGCGAACTTTTTGAATATTTTCTTTTCAGGAATATTTTAAATCTCGAAGTTTTAAACACAGGTTTTTCAAGTAGATCCAACTATGCAGCTTAAGAACCTTTACCCAAAAAAATGAAAGCTAATGATGTGCAATTTAAATTCCAAGCTGTTTGTTGCACTTGAAACCGTTAAATAAAGTGTGGTCCAGAGATTGCTGAATGGAATGGTCATCAACCGTGGCGACTTGTATTTAGTACCGTAATAGTGTCACAGCAACTCACTGTTTAAATCTTAACGTTTTGGATTCACCAAAAAAATATGACCCCGTGCTCGCAAGCTTCTGTTGTTAAAGAAATTAAAAATATTTGAATTCAAGTTCGGTTTTACTTTAAAATGACCTTCAACACATCTCAGGGTGATTAGGATCTGATTTCATTCTATGGAGTCCCATGACTCATTTACGTAAGTGCTGTAAGGTAATGACTCTCCACTGTTAATATGCCCCTCATGCTGTATAAGGCTGTGAGCATTAAGCTGCCAAGGGTTCCACTAAATTGGAAATCCAAATGTTCAGTCTGTCTGTGGAGCAATTCCTGCATCACAGTGAGTGTTTGGGAGAATATTAGCTCTTGACTGCACAATTGTAGGATTATCAAACCAATCAGGCTCTGTCAACACTCTGCTATAAAGAGTTACGAATGACCCCTAGGTGGACTCCATGGTCCTGTAAAGAAATATGACCTGAATTGACATGTAAATCTTCAACTAAGGTTTCATAATGGTGTTTGCCAAATGGACACTGTGTGGTCACAATACAATGTCTTCATCTTGAAATGAAGATGAGTCTGTGGAGATTATTAAGTAATGGAACATATCTCAAGGAAAAGTTTAAACCCAAATATTTTGTTCTTAAGTAATACTCATTCTGCCTAAAATGATTATTCCTTGGGCAGCAATGAAAGAAATAATAATGATGATGAAACAACATGTTCATGCATAACTTCCCAATATGGTAACTTCTTTTAGCAACTACTTTTTTTCTTAAAGCAAATGAGATCATTTCTGACAATTAAAATGGTCATTTCCTGGCTGGTTATTAGCTGGTAATGTCTTGTGATTCTCAGATGTCATCTACACAGAAGGCATCAGGAAGCATGCTGACAGCCTCCATATTTGTTTTCTACCTCATTTCCCTGACGAGTCTGTGGAACAATGTCATCAATGTCTTCTGTGAACTTTATGAGATTATTCAGGGGTTCTGTCCCGTTAGTCTTAAGTCTTCAAGATGTGCCTTGCCAAGTGTGGATGTTGTTAAAATAATAACTTTCACAAAATGTGGGAGCCTACAAGCACATGTGCATGAAGGTAATGCAGATTTCCAAACAAAATTCAGCTTAAACTTGAATCAAGTCTTAAGGATACGCCTTGCCATTGTCAAAAGTGGATGTTGTGTTAAAATAATTAAATAACTTGCAATTTCATGTGCATTAAGTTAATGCAGATTTTCAAATAAAATTCAACAGGTAAACTAGGCCATTGCATGATGATCATCGCTGCATTGCTTCAGATTGATGTTATATCAATCCCACATTTAGAATTGACCTTCAGAGTATGATAGAATAGCATGTTAAGTGCATGTACACAGCCCTGTATATCCCATCTGAGTGGAGGAAGAAGCTATTGGAAGCAATGTGAGAAATGGGATCAGGGCAAATCATAATTTAGGTCACATGGAAAAGAGTTTCCCTTGAGTACTTAAAACGATTTTCATTACATACTGGGACAATTGGGTCAAGTGGATCCCATGATACTAGAGAGTTTAAGCTACATCATTTTCTTCATCCTGTACGTTTAAAATTGTGAAATTTTGAAAGGAAAATGTTAAGTCACAAAATTACGTAAAATGAAATCACGAGATTGCACCTCAGCGACAAACGTAACGATGCATAGTTTTTCAGTGGTGTCGCATTTGACACTAAAGCGGAATCGGGTGATTCCAGAATTCGTTATGCACATGCAAGTTGACGTAAAACAAGTAGCTTGAGCTCTCTACGCAATAGTGATCCAACAACTGTGTAGTTTGATGGTTCAGAAACAAAAGTTAATTTCCAGATCCACATGTTGCAGCAGGCAGACGTTCCTCATCCATTATGGAGAGCCACCCTGGCAGAGGTGTTGCATAATGTATTGGAGGTTCCCTATTTGCTACAGGTGGTGAGGAAACCTGACGTATGCGAAGCAACGATGCGTTGACGAAGTGACTGGATAGATTGTAGAGAGGTCAAGCTACACGTATTTCAGTACCTGTACGTACACGTTTAAAATGGTGCAGATAAAATGCGATGTCAGACCAAGAAATAATAAATAATAAATTCTTCGTAAGTGGCTGTAAAAAGGTACAAACTGATGGTCATAACAACAGTATCTAACGTAACGTCGTCACTACATAGTGCTCACAATACTATGACGTCATCTGTCTCCATGCACGTGGACGTAAACAAACAAAAGAATCATTCTTTTAGTGGTAGCCCAACGGACCAGACGTTTACTCTGTCAAACAAGCTAAATCAAACCAAGAAATGCAACATTTGAAGTCACCAGATTCTACCTCAGCAATAAATTTATGCTTGCCACTGAGGTGGAATCTGGTGATTTCTGAATTCTTCTCACATATTAAACAGATAGCTTGACCTCTCTAGTTCGTTATTACTGGATAAGATGGTCGGGTTGTTACAAGGCGGGAGGGAGGGAACCAACAGTCCCGACTAATAAACAAGATCTCTACATCCTCTCCTGTTTACACCGGGAAAGTGATGCGCATTCGTGAATACAAAATGAAATGTATTGGAAATGCAATTGGGAATTAAAATTAAAATTAGAATTTCCCAGAATTACATTGTTCCCTTTTCAATGATATTTTAGCAATAGACTCCCTTCTTCCCGACCCGTCTGTCGTCGCGACACGCTACTATCGGGATTTCACGCTGTTCCTTCGCACATAAATCCTTCACGAGCCATAAAATGTTGATGGAACATCATCACTTGAGGCTGATTTGTGAACACAACTTCATAGAGAGTGGTAGAGCTGGTGCCGAATAATACACCGTTAACCGGTTGTGATTTGTATACTTACAGTAATTATTTGTTTTGGCATTTACTTTTGGTTAGCCAACGTGAAGCCGCTGGTAGTCCTGTTTTGGATTTTGGGCTTTCATGGTTGGTTTCCTGTAGCTAGTCACCTCACTGCTGCTGTGTCCTCAGTAAGACAGGTTTTTGCTTTTGGGCGTATTTTCCCTAACATACTCGAGTCATACATCCTTGTGTATGCTTAAACCATGTTATCTTGGACTTTAGATGATGAAATCTGTACTTGTAAAGTGCACTAATATTTTAATACTTTTTGTGGAACTTTCATTTGTTCTACCATAAGAAGTGCCTTTGTTCTATACAAGGTTATTTTATGCAATAAGGAGTTACACATGTCCAGCTTTATGGTGGTTTGTAACACATCACCAAAATCAAAGCTTATTCCATAGATAAGTATTGATTGGAAGATTATCATTCCTGCACATTACACGGTGGATAATCAGTACATCTCCTGTTGATGCGTAGGACGTGTGTTTTGCGGAAGGGTGTGGTTCTCGTGTTAAACATCAATAAATAAGAGCTATATTGTACGTATAGTGTCAAGGTGACATACCGGGTTCCTTCTAATTAGGGACTGAAGGAAATTCGACAGTAGGTGGACTTCATCCTGAAAACTGAAACCAAGAGACAGAACGAAAAAATCTTTGGTCATCATAACATTGTCGCGTCATGAATGACGTCATAAGTTACAATGTTACGTTTGTTATTACGTAAGGAACAGTGTTTTCATTTGTTTACCAATGTATCTTAATTTAACGAAGACCAACACTGAAAATGCTTCCTCTTAAAAGTAGGAATTCGTTTGCAATAAATCAAGTATTTTTTGATTACACATTGGAACACTGAGTCGTTAGAAATGTGCTTCGTTTGCAAAAGATTACGCCATTATTAGAGGGAACACGGTGCTGTGATTACGTAATAATGTCACTTCACCTTTAAAACTGGGCTTGGCGGTGGAATGAGAAAAACGTTCTCTAAAACGGTTAGGATGTGTCAATGTAAAATGCATTTCAGCATTAGGGCCTTAAAACAACAAAAGGCAAAAGAAAAATTTTTTTTCGAGATAGTATAGTATATTACATAGACCTATTTATCAGATAATTAGTGTGGTGAGCTATGTACTCTCAGATATGACTTCTACATAATCCCACAGTTCACATTTCTACTCTCTACCGTTTGTCTGTTATCTTTTAGATAGTGTTTTACACTTGGGAAGAAATGTCAAAATGTTTGATTTACCTGAGCTGCTGCTTTGATTGAAAGCTTGTTGCAGTTTTCACCTATTTATACATAGTTTTCCACCCACTTATCCCAGAAATATAGGTTCTTTTTCTAAGCCTGAGCCTTGTGCTTTTCATGTCTTTGCATTGTTTTGATGCTAACATCAGATTCCTTATATTTCATGTTGTTACCTACAGCAGAGATACCTTAATTCTAACCCAGTTTCAAGGTAAATACAGAACAGACAATCCAATTCCACTGTAGCTTCTAGTTTAGCATCTTTATTTATAAGACTTGTGGAACTATGTTTCTTTCATCGTGTAACTATTTTCTTGATAGACTTTCAATACAAAGCAGAAGTTTTGATGATGTGTTATTATCTGTAATAATGTTAGTCTTATTTGATTACTATAAGACAGGGTCTGTCATCTCCTTTCATATCAAAACAAATTTACACAGATCTTTAGTAGTGTATCAATGGTACCTTTACACACAAACTTGCTTTATTATCCTTAGTCTATTTCGTTAGGAGCTGGATTGGGTAAAGATATTTAACTTTAAAGAAACTGAAAGTATTTTCTGGTTCTAGCAAATACCTTGCAGTTCAGATAAAAAACATTGTCAAGAATTGGATTGTAGAAGAAATGGAGAGAATATTTTTGCTTTTCTTGAATTATGTTTGAGATTTAGATACAAAGTTGAAGCCTTATCCCCAGTGATTTACAAATGTATGTTGTGAATACAGCTTTAGATTTGACATCAGAAGTGCATTAGTAGTGAGGCAGGTTGATCTGTAGACAGCAGAATCAGGTCTCCTGGTGGGGAAGGCAACATGGCCTTTTAAAAAGCTGTTCAAACACCACACACACTGGTGGTTTTGTGCATATTGACCCTCAGATGGTAGGAGATCCCTGCTATTGACCTGGTTCATTGTCCCCGTGGACCTGAGATGCCTTACTCTCCAGGAAATCCTCTGAGCACCAAGTATCACCTTATAAGACATCTTGCTTGGAAGGGACAAAGCCATTGGACAGGATCAGCATTGTATTGAATCTGATTGAGTTTGGCAGCCAATGAATTGAGTTTCCTGTTGTAGTAAACCAATCAGTACACAAGGCTGAGGTCAATGTTAAAGTTTATGTTTGGCTTGTTGGTTTTAGGAAAACTGATGAAGCCTAAATTGCAGCAAAACACTAACCAACAATACTGCTAGACTGCTAAGGTGTAAAATTGGTACTTGGTAAATGTGGACAGTAGATAAATACGTTCCCCAGAATCTGAATGTGAGTACACCTATTGATGGCTTGCGCCAAGGTTGGGTGAGTTTTCCTGTCGGGGGTTGAAGTTGTAAAGCGCCGCAGACATGTAACGTTCTTAAGGCGTTGAATTAATAAAATAACTTTGCTTAAGTATAAGAGCAGAAAGATACAGAATAGTTCTTGATTTGTGGTACCGGAGATTCTCGTTCGTAAGACCAGGTCTTATATGTGAGAAATACCTCTTTTGGTGAAAGAAAATTGGCACCAAATAAAAGACCATGGTCTTGTAAGTGAGAAGATGATCTTATAAATGAGAATTAAATCGGCATACTATTTCATGTCTTCTAATGAATATTATATTTTATTCACTCAGTGTTATTTAAACATTTTTGTTTTAATAATATAAATTTTACTCTTGAATTTCAAATTCAGTATCAGTATTTGTGATGCATCTTCTTCCTCGGGTACTTTTTCACCATGTGGTGGCAGAAAGTTGAGTCCAGCCAACTTTGACTTTGTAATTAATATTTTTAGACCATGGTCTAAATATTGAGTCAATGTCCCATTATTTAGACCATGGTCTTGTATTCTGGTGGACCTACAAAACGAGAATCTCCGGTACAGGTAGTTTCAGACTCCAGTGAAGGCAAGAAAAACGAGCAGGTAAAAAGCGAACATCTCAAAGCAAACTGAATAAATACAGTTACCGCCGCTTTGCACAACTATGCCAACATTTTGACATTTCTGTAGCAAAAGAAATTCCTTCTTGACTGGAGACTAATGTAATTACTGTTGCTAGTTGTAGCAAAACAAAAGCCAGAAAATATGTGTATGGTTTCCTTGAGGGTAAACAAAGTCGTACCTATTGCAATTATATTCTGAGGAGGAGAATAGTTACGTCTTGGCAACTTAAAGAAAAAGCTCAACAAAGCGAAACAGAGAAAGTTTTAGCGTTTCACAACTTGTCTGTGTAAGACGAATTTTAAAATGACCTCAGTGGGTAACGTAACGCCGCTGAGTTACTCGAAATCTGGTGGTTTCATAAACGATTGAACATTATCGTTTTACCCCAACTCTGTGTTAATTTTCATGACATAACTTCTTTACTTAACATTATCGTTTAAATTAACACTATTTTACACGTACACGTACAGGACGGAGAATAAAGTGTATCTTAAACTCTCTAATGTAGCATTGGTGAATTGACGGTACTGCCTGTGGTTCCAAGTTGTATCTTAATAAGTGGTATTGTTGTTGTTTGCAACTGTTTGGTATAATCCCTTATTATCACTCACTTCTCTGTACATGCGGGAAACATGAGTCTCCTTGTTAGAGATAGTAATGGATAGATAGATATGGTGAGAGTGGCTTCGTATATGTTTTGATTGGCTTCATAGATAATCTACAGAAATATGGGTCAAGGACAAAACAACACAAGACAAGAGACGTTACATTACAAATTGCGTTTTGCTCAGTACAAAGACAATATAACTAATTAGATTGCTGCCTATCAAATGAAAAGGCCGTTTCAGACGTTATTACGTCATACTGTAACGTCATAACGTCATACTGGAACGTCGTAATTTATGGCGTGATAACTGAGTGGGTGAGTTAAGTTCATGGGAGTGGAACATTTCTTTAACCGTTCTTGTGGAAAGAAGGAGTCCCACAAATAACCTACACATTGGGCATTTGCATCAGTGTTGTAAACTTTGACGTACTTAATTACCATATTTGGCACATGATGATGATTCTGCGCCATTAAGTACTTTAGCATCTTTCTTACACTAAGTAGTCTTTTTCATTTCACGTGTATCATGCTGAGATATTACCTGACCGAGTAATTTCCGCTGCACAGACAGGTTCGCAGGTTTAATATGTCAAGATACATCATTATGCTCGACTTAATCAGACGTTACTGAAGATTTACGTCAGTTAAATGTTTCATACTAACTTTTATTATAGTATTATCAGATTAATTTTTAGATTCGCCTCCTGAAAGCGAGTACTGTTATGCGTCCACCAGAAGTGTGGCTGCCTGCTAGCACTGACATACAGTGCATGTTCTTATTGGTCAGAAAGTAGATGTCAGGAGTTACTGAAGATCACAGAGTAATGTTAGTAACCACGCATGCGCCAGATCCACCCTGGTGTAAAACACAGAGACAGCCCAAGTCCAGAACAGAGGGTACCAGTGGCGCTATAAAATGGGCCTTGGCCCATAAAATTTACAGTAGGAAGAAAATATTTTGCATCCGTAAAAGTCTGTTGAATCTAACGATGACAAAAGGAAAAAACCGAACAAAATCCCCAGGAGTTCACCTAGGGTTTCATAAATGCACGTGTAATTTAATTTGACTGAACAAACTTTGAACTTTTAGCTGCTGACTCGTTTCTTTGGACAACAACTCACTCTACAGCAAAGTGTAATTACATTAGTCTCCAGTCAGGAAAGAATTTCTCTAACTACAGAAATGTAAAAATGTTAGCATAGGTGCGGCAGCCTGGGGTGGCTGTATTTACTTGGTTTTATTGGAGTCTGAGTAAGAGTTGTTTTGCCTCAGCCAGTGAAGTATTGTTTTCCTACACTTAGTTACAAAATAACGGTAGATTTTTTATTCTGTGTGGAAAGTGTAAATTTGTAGTTTTGAAGATTGTATGTAACAACAGATTTGTGAACCTCATCGTATTTGTTAAAGAATTCAGCAAACAACTAAGTAAATTAGATTTGTAGGATTTATGCTTGTGAAATTACAGATCTAGTGTGTAGGAGCAATACGTTATTTGGATATATGGCTCCAAAGACCAACGAATCCATTTCAATGAAAGCCAAACACTGTTGGATAGAATACAGTGTTGCTCCTGTACAATGGCTTTTGTACTACATTGAATTACATTTCTATTATTTTAAAAAAAAAAGATCTCAGTCTACATCTTTCACGCTGGATGGCCAGAATCTACACTAAAGTATTTGATTTTGACAGGTAATGACTTTTACATAACAGAAACTATGTATTTAGACCTTTCTGGGTTTTTGACTTATTTGGCATAATTGCCAAAAAGCCTATAGAATCATGAATTGTCCATCATCTGTCATTGTCATTGTTGTTGTCGGCATTGTCGTCGTCTGTGCACAGCTGTGCTGAGCACACTACTAATCATAGAAACTTCATATCTTACACACATATGCACCTGTGTCCTATCGCAAAGCCTAGCAAAAATTACGTTGCTGTGACCATTATTCTCTAATTGGCAGCCATATTTGTTTTTTTCTTTGAACCTTTCTACTGGACATGCATTTGATGGAACAAACTTCATATTTGACAATTATATACATCTATCTACCCTCTTCATTTCTGGTAAAAAGTATGTTGATCTGATATATATTTCCAGTTTGGCAGCCATATTTGTGATTTTCATATGTCACATATTGGAGATTTCATCCAAAACACTTTATTTGTGTTCGTTTGATATTGTGACTTAGATTGTCTTGATAATGCCAAATGAGCTCAGGTCCATCTCAGTTCACATCTTTAACTCTGGATCCTCAGAATTTATACCAAACTATGATTTTAACTGTAACATTTGTCTAAACATTACATAGACCAGAAACTTTGCATTTAAAACTTTTTGATTTTATTTTCACAACTCTTTAATTGTGCCCAATCAAGACGTCACATTTATCCGTGCAGGAAGCAAGGTGTGAACATCTCACCAGACGAGACAATTTCCTGTTTGGTAATACCTCATGAGTCACAAGCATGGAAGTCTCAGGGACAGGAAAAACAGGAAGTGCAGGAAGTCTGGTGACAGATTAAACTCTGGCAGTTCAGGACTTGATTGCCTACTAATATTTCCTGACAAATGCTCTGGAGCTGTGTTGCTGCCATATCTATCACTATTGTCTCACAGTGTTACCTGGGATGTTGTCTAGTTATTCAGTTATTAAAAGTTTCTGATGCTCTTTGAGCAAATGGAAGAGCCCTTTTGATATCAAACATTTTGTGGGAGTTCTGAAGACAGACCCTCAGGTGAAGCTGGGCTACAGAGAAGTGTGCAAATGTGTGATGGTGACTATGAGAGTACAATTAAATGATTATCAGGTCTACTATGCTGACTGTTGGGTTAGCGCGGAACTGTGATCAATCAGTGCTGTGCCTAAATACTCAATGCACATGTCCAGCGCAGTAGCGAAAGATATGCACATTTGAAACGGCATCAATTACCTGACAGTCACCCCACCATTACTGTAACTCTTAACATAGCAAGGACAGAGATAATTCCCTCAACATGTAATGCTAGACTTTTCCATTTCAATAAATTCACATGGGGCAGCAAGCCCACCAGTAGGGTCAGACCTTATAAGGCTATAAATATGAAAATCAATTTCAGAGCAGCACTCTTAATATGGAATATAAAAAGCCAGTAATTATTTAGATATAGAGTCATGTCAGCTGACATTACTTATCAGTGCACCAGTGCAGAAGGAGTTAGGAACTTGTAAGGTTTCCATGGCTTCTGCAGGATTCTGCAGGCACAGGGTGAAGGTTGTTTTCCTGATAAGGTGAGATTAATCGGGAGGCATCTGGTGCAGGTGAATCAGGGGCAGGAGGAGGAGAAGGCCCTGCCGGAGGGAGGCCCTGCTGCAGGAGGTAATAACCTTAGGTAAATAACATGGGTTACTGGGTGTGTTACATGTCAATACAACCATGATGGCCATGTACTGTAATGTACTGTGCAATGTACTTTTATGTGCAATGCAGTGTAACCTGTCATCTGCGACCACCTCTGATGCAAGTGCACCATGGATGCTAGTGGCAGGTGCTTGTAAATAAGATGAAATTGTAAATTAAGAAAATAAAACAGAGGTATGCGCGAAATTGTAGGATAAAAAAATACGCAAGCACACACCTGGGTTAAAGCCTGCAGGCAGAGTTACCCCAAGTCCAAAACAGAGAGTACCAGTGGTCCAATAAAATGAAAGTCGGTCCACCACAATTTTGATAAAATATTATGATTAAACTACAGCAAGGAAACTATCGCAATTCTAACAAACAATGAAAATAAATAGTACATAAAACCACATAGATCTGTTATTTGTTGATGTTTACTGCCGACAAACGTCATGTAACGTTTAATCACGGTCCGTACAGTTTGTACCGAACAGAAAGTAAAACCGTCGTCACAAACGGTTACCATCGCCGAACGTTACCGCAGCATTCCCGACTTTGATGTTTGTCTGACCTTTGAATATTTTACTGTTTTTCTGGAATATCACTGTAAAAAGCAAACACACTGGCGGTGTATTCCATCACCATTCATCAGCTTAACTTATATTAAAGAGGTCAAGCTGCTCGTTTTACGCCAACTTGTAAGTTAAAGAAGAATTTTGATTTCACCAGATTCCACGTAAGGCCGTCGAGTTACTGGCCGGGGTAGAATTTAGTGATTTATTTTGACGTGCATTAACATCAGTTTTACCTGCATTTTAAAGCCACACGAAAAGGTACAGAGAAAACGTGTAACTTGACCTCACTAGTTTAAAAGTACACGTACACGTACGGAGAAAACGTGCAGCTTGCCGTCTCTATCCCCAGCACCACCCTCTGAGACACACATGAAGGCCACCAGATCGGAGACGGAGACTTTTGCCTTGTTGAGTTCAGACTCATTGATCGGCACTTTGTGTGATGTCGACGGTAAGAGAAGAGAAGAGAACACAGAGTCGTGGTTCACCGAACCTTCATTACGTAACATATTCTGCACATGTGTGGGCTCTTAGCAGAAATACTTGGCAAAACGTTAATCGTATTTGCAGGGTTTGTGTAATCGTTACGAACTGAACCCGTGTTAAGCACAGGCGCATTTTACTCAATTGAAATTGTCGAGTTAGCCTTCATGCGGGACATTGCCTCTCTTTGTTCAGCCTTTCAATGTAGCATTCATTCTGTCTTGGATGAATCTTCGCTGTATTGCCATTACTTTAGGTACCGACATATATTCCTCCTACATTGAGACACGTGTTGATAAGCCTGTAGTAATAAAACCAGTCACGAGCACCCTCTGGAGCCTGTTCACTTTACCAATCAGCTAGTCACGTAATTTGTATATAACATTTACATATAACAGCTCAATGCTCGGATGGAACGTGAAAGTTTTTGTACACAGCACTGCAGTTAAACCTATGAATTATTGCAAGTACTGCATATCAAGTATAGAATGCCAATAAAAGTCATGCTTGGTGATTGGCAAATAGTACATGGATGAAAGTTGTGTATCCAGTGCCGAAAATTGCAATATAAATTTTACTGTCGTTCGTTTGAATATTGGAAAAAACAGTTTATTTTGTAAGTGCACTTTATAAGTAGCTGTAATATATCGGGAGTGGTCTCCTGACCATTAATCCATTACACAGGCACTTAATCTACCCGAAGTGGTAGTGAGATTAACGAATAAACAGGAGAAAACCACTGTTTTACTGCGCTTGTGCCACCGTAAATTACGCTGCTAAATTGATGTAAGATTCTAAGGGGAAAAACAAAGGGAGATGGCACCAAGTTAGCACAGAAAACCATGAAATGTGAGATGGTTTCTTTTAGAAATGCCTGATGTTTTTCAGAGTAACAAGGTAATAACCCAATGAAGATGGAGTGGTTGATTTATATTGTGTAATTCTTCATTGTTACCCGAAACTGACAAGTGCTCTGCACTGGTAGCTGTAAAGGTTATGTTATTCAATTATAGAGTGGTTTCCTTCAACGAGGAAGCCACTCGAGGAAGCCAGGGCAAAAATCGTTTTGCTTTGTTAAAGCACAGCCAAATCACACTGGGGTGTGAAATTGGTACCTCCAATGTCTGGAGGATAAGCCTTACGTGCAAGGAACGTAATAATAGGGACCTGGGTTGCAAGGAAGAGATTTGGATGTAGAATCCCCCCTTCCCCTTTTCCCGAGAGAAAATATTGAAACACTATTTTTGAGATTTCAGAAATTTTTTCAGTGGAATGAAATTTGATAGTAAGATGTATTAAGGCTGAAGAAAGCTACCGCTGTAAGAAACAGTGCTTTTATTTTATAGATATCAACTGGATTGCAAACTCGTTAAAAATGTTCACCCCATATTGTAACCTTAAGGTAGTTTGGACAATTTATGTGTGCGGATAACTGCCCAGTGCTTCCCCGTGGGGTTAGGATTTGTACTGTAATTAGATCTGAGATGTACTAGCGTTACGGGAATGATTTGTGTCGCTACCGCTTGGTGCTGCCGGAATGTTAGCGATATATGATGTGCGATGGTGCACTCCCGAGCCAAGAATAGAGAGGTCAAGCTTCACGTTTTCCCGTGCACCTTACGTGTAATGTTAAAGTAGTACTAACGGTAATGTTCACTTAAGGAAATGAGTCAAACGAAATTACCCGATTCCACCTCAGCTGTAAGTTGCTCGGCCGGCAGCGTTGCGTTTACTAAAATCTGGTGATTCCTTGAATCCATTTTCATACGTACCAATCGACATATAACTGGTAACTTAACCTCTTTAATAACATAAACTCTGCGGGGTGGTCTGGGAAATTCTGGAAAAATTCTAGGAAATATTTCTAGGAGATTGATATCAATCAGGAAAAACATCGTCTGATATATTACAGATCTGTGGGAAACATACCCCGCGATTTTGACGAGGACGAAAACATTAATTCTCGGTTTATTGGAAACAAAGAAGTGTAATGTGGTCCAATCGGTACTACTAATCTGCTGTCCAACACGATGTTTTCTATTCAGATGGGTTGTCGTGACCAGTCGAAACAGTCCACTAGTCCAGTTTGAATTGACTAGTTGTCACACGTCGATACTTTCAGTTTAATGTAAGCCAGAATTTTCTAAACTGTAATTAACTGTAATAAAATGTAATTTTCATAACATAATGTAAGTTTTGAGTAAGGTTATGAAACTAAAATGGTGCAGCAATTTGATACTAATCACACCCTGTAACAATGTTAATACCACCAAACATTAAAAGATTCAACTAGTCGACCATCGTCAACTCGTATTACTCGACTAACCGACGATTGAATTTAACAATTCAGTAATTCTGTAATCCTAAATGTGTTATTTAAACAATGGACCTACATTGACTTTGCTACTTTGAAGCGCTGTCAGCGTTGGGCAGTAGATTTTTGTACGGTTGGTTGGCTAATAAATGTGAAAATAGACATTTTATCGTATATTTTTGAACAGTTATATAATCACTTTTCGCATGGAGGTCACCATGTTTGCCACAAATGGGTCCCGGTTGGGTGCATTTGGTAATACCGTTTTCACGAAATCCGGGAAGTGTGTGGGGGTGTGGGGGGGGGGGTGCATTGGTCGGGCTCAACTTCGCGCAGCGCTTGTGGAAATATACGATAAAATGTCTATTTTCACATTTATTAGCCAACCAATACTTGATTGTTGCTTAACTTGAATTATGCGTACCTGTTCTAAAAGGCAAAGTTCCTTATTATTGTAATAAGCCAAAACCGTCTTATAAATCTAGAGATGTACTGTAGATTTCCCGTATGCTTAATTCTGCTGTCTTTTGACATAAAAAAAGGAAGAGAACCTAGTACAGATGAAGAAAACTGAAAACAAAACTTTTTTATCTATTTTTGTCCCTGTAATATTTGCTTAGTGTAATACTGAGAATGCTGCAGAACCATATAAATCTGCTTTTGGGATTTACACTCAAATATGTACATAGGCAATGAACATAGCTAAGCATGGTACAATTTGAAATAATAAAATGATAGAAATATCATATGTGCACAATTTTGAGAAATAAAAGTAGAAACATTTGACAGATACTTTTAAATTGACTTCCAAAATGACTGATTTCAGCAGAGAAGAACACATATGATCCATTGAAATGACCTCCAAGAACACTGAGTTCAGTATAAGAAAAGGCAGATGATCTGGAAGACTTGATCCATTGTTGCAGGGAACAATCCTGAAGAATCCAGTACTATCTAAGGACATGTTCCCAGGCCAAACCCTGTTCACACACAATGCTGTGAACAAGAATTAGAGTTGTCGGAGGGATGATTGAGTTAGTTCCACCACTCAATTGAGTTTGCTGTTTCCTTTCCATTGATCAGCACCCAAGGTCAAGGAAACATACAAGGTCCTGCTGGTACTGTGATGGTGGAGGTCTTGGAAGGATCTGTACCATTCGTGAATCTGAAAACTTTTAAATCTTTAAAGCTGGTGAAAGTTCTTCTTTTGGAAGCCTCCAATTATCCTTTGAATCCCAAAGTGAAATCTCTTGTTAATAAAACAGTGCGAGACAGATAACTATCTTAATTCTTGGGAGAACAAATGAATAATGTGGAAAACAACTGAAATGTGGGAAATTGCATTTGGGAGCAATAGAAGTCCACACTAAACCTTTGAACAGCATCAAAACGCAATCAGAAATTCTATTGTTCCAATAATTATTGGAATCCTCTGAGGCATATGTACCTCTTATTTTGACCTGTCATCTAAGAAAATGGACATCAATGATACTTGATAATACATTATCAGTGGATTAGTAAAGGTCAAGACTAGGCCCAGCAAATGTCATTGATGGAATGTGAAGCGCTGGTTCTGATGATGTTACAATTATCCATCTGGATATTAATCATCTGGATTATCAATCCTGAACAAATGCAAAGTTAAATTTAGAGGAGTTTTTGTGACTGAGTAGATACTGAATCCACATGATGCCAGAAGAGAACACCTGCTTACATGTTGATACTCACAGATGTATAAATTGTATTTGCTGGCTGGGGGTAAGACAAGCAGAAACCTCTGATGTAAAAATCAGCAATCTGCACTCCAGAATCCAGAATGATAAAACGGGGGAAATCCCCTGAGTCTGAGTTAAGCTTTAAGTGCAATCTAATCTGGAAAGGTAATAAAAACTAATTGGAAATATGACATTGTAAGTTGTCCCGATGGAACAGAAGGCCCAACGTAAGTTGGGATAAAGCAGTTACGTTATTCAAAATAAGATCAGCTACATATTTTGTAGTCTGAATACATTGACCTGTAATATCTATTTCATTAAGATAGTCTTGTTGCAATATCGAGTTCACCTTCTAAAGATGCAAAGGTCGTGGGTTCGCATCCAGCATGGTACTTGTTCAGTAATACTTGAAAACGTGTAAAAGAAGTGTGGGACTGCCTGCTAAAGATCCACATACCATGTATGTCCTATTGAGGAGAAAGTATGGCAGATCAAAAATGACTCCGCAGATCATAATACACAAACGAGTACTCATCACAGATTTTGATAACAGCTGTAGAGAGGGAGATGGCTGGCCTACATACACATAGCGTGCCCTCATGTACCAGCTTCAGCCATAGTATTGCGGGGTAAAACAGTACATGTTACGACATTTCTTTTGCAAAATATGGATTATTTTGGAACTTCTACCAAATGAATTTTG
>JBCAUI010544359.1:0-10669 GCA_038406195.1 Haplosyllis anthogorgicola
TCAGCTTGTGTTTGTTTGTTTGGAAAATGTAAATTAATAGTTGATTACTTGTTTATCAGGGAGACAGTATAACAATCGACAGAGTTGAGTCGTCGGACTTTGGTATGTACACATGCAGAGCGGAAAGTCTCATAAACAGACAAACTGTGACAAGAACGTTTGAAATCGAACTCACCGAGAGGGGTAAGTGAATGAAGTTTTAGTGAGTTTAGTGAGTGTAGAGTTTAGTGAGTGTAGAATTTGAGCGTACGGAAGATTATTGTGACTTAATGACTAAATTACAAAATGTTAAGAGCACAAAACAATAATGTTAATGCATATTGTCATTTCTAGGTAAACCGTATGAACCAAAAGACTTTGAAGTGACGAGACAGACATCCGTTTCTGCAACAGTGCGTTGGAAGGCCGGATTTGCTGCTGGATATGAACCACAGACGTTTAGGCTGGAAATTAGACAAGTGGGTGAAATCGGTGAGCAGTTTAAGTGGGAAAATTATTTCACTTATTCAATTGTTTGGTCATATTCCTTCTGTTATTAGATTTGTACAGGAAATAAAAAAGGAAAAAAAACCCAAAAAACGGACAGATGACAGCAGAAATTCGACCAGACACAGCAAGATATTACCTTGTTAGTGAAATTAACCAGTCTGTTTATAAGTCGATTGGAAAGTACTTGGTTGTTCATGACCCAAGTAGGCTTTTCCTCTGGTTGTGACGTCTTGAAAATCAAGAATATATCTTGGAAAAAAAGATGAGTGCGAGTAGACATTTTAGCACTTTGAAGAACTAACAGACACAAATATTATTGGGTGAAATAAAACCTTCAGTAAAGTCGTGCAGTTCTGTTTGCTCTTAAGACATTTACGCTATTTCAAAAAATGTTTTTGTAACTCAGATTTCCGAGTTTTCAATGACAAAATCCCAGAGAATGATGGATGGATAACAGAAACTGTAAGACCACTGGCTCCCTCCAGTGATTATGACGTAAGACTTCAAGCATTCAATCAGAGACCAGAGATGCCAAACTACAGTGAATATGTCTCTGTGAAAGCCAAGACAAAGGGTAATTCACATTATTATACTTTTTAAGAAACTTAAATTTTGGACATTATAAATTTTTAGCCTTCATTTAGTGTTGCATGTGTGACTTTTGCTGGGTTACATTTTAATTCTACTTGTCTATAACACTAATACTTCATTTGGAAGGGCTTCATAAGAAAAAAATCTCTTGTCTGTCGCCTGAAATTCAATAATACTATATGGTCTTCAGCCTCAAATCTTACAGTGACCATCAAAATAGAAACTGAGACAATACGGAGGCTGACAATAATCATCAAAACTGAAAATCGAGACATTACACAGTCACGTCTTTCGTTATTTACGTTACGGTGCATTGACATAAGGGCCTTAGAACTGATCTCCGTGGTATTGTCATTCGATAGCCTGGCAGTTGATCCACTGCAAACTCATTTCGTATTTGTTTGCACATTCAAGACTGTTTTCCAGATTACAAACTGTCCTTACAGGTAAGAGAAACGATTCTGTTGTAATATATCCTAATGTGTTTGTTTCTTGCAAATACTTCTAATTTTTAGCTCGTCCTGAGGTGAAATTGACTCAAGTTGAAGTAAAAGAAACAGAAATCCAGGTGAAGTGGAAGTTTGATTCTAATGGACGCGGGAAGCGTGCCGCAGCGGATGATGAGTATTCTGTTGGAGTACAAATAAAGTACAAGAAAGAGTCGGATAAAGAATATTCAATCCATCCTTCCGACGGGAGCAAAATTCCTGCTGAACAGGTTTGTTTCATAATGTACAAGCAGAGAGAAGTTTTAACACTCGCCGCTCGCCACTGGCGAGTTGAAATTCCCGGCGGGCAAGTTGATTTCAAAGTTACTCACTCGGTTTGGCAAGTGAGAAAGTTTCCAACTTTTTCTGTCAAAAGTTTTCAACATTTTCATCCCAGGCGGCCATGTTGTTTTTATGGACTAAGGGCAAATACTGGACTTAGTGGCATACAGTATGTTAATGACAATTTCAAATTATTTGAATAGTTGAATAGTGTGAGTGCTTGAAACTGCTCAGCTTGCATAACCAGTCACACAAAGAAAAATGGTAATTTAGATTTCTTGTGCATGAAAATGTGGTTGTTATGTTGACCGGACAACTGCACAACAGTCAGCATATTACGTTTGTACAAAACATCTAATTCTGCTGTATAACTGTTGCAGGAATCAGCTGTTATAAACGGAACATTTGATGTTTACGAGTCTTACCCCGTGAAACTCGTTATATTCGAGAACGATCTGCAGGAGGAAACCACATCAACCGTATCAATGAAAAGCGAGCCATTTCCAAAACCTGCACAAGGTAAAGGGTGTCCGTACTTGTGTGTCTGTGTGCGTGCGAATGTGTTAAGAGGGCCCAAAACGAAAACATAAGGAGTAATATAGATCAATTGCCTCCTGCCCTACATCCCAAATTTCTTTAATCGTGATTCTGTGTAACAGATGATTTTTCAAAACAAACTGCCCAGTAAGGCCAGACTTTTTTTTATTTGTTGGATTACGTTTCCCGCCACTCTCAGAAATCAAAAACCAGAAAAAAAGAATCAGAGCCCAAATAATACAAAATCGTCACTTTCCATCTCATCGACAAACATTGTTTGGAAAAATTGTTCATCAATTTTGTGAATTTTAATCAAAATGACAAAAATGTACCTCAAAGTCAATTTCTATTTTTATTTTTTTTCCGATCGCCGCTCTCAAAAATTTCTTCCATTGATACGTAATCCAACAAATAAAAAAAAGTCTGGCCTAAAGTGATCATAATGCAAACCTCCTCAGAAAATTTTGCACAAGGTTTGCAACAAATGAAAACATGTGCATCTGTTCACTGTACTTTATTTGACCGTTTTATTATTCATCAGTCACCAAAAGATGTTTAGAGTTGTGTCGACACATATCTCATTGTCGGATTTTTACAGCTTTTCGATGTGCTGGTATAAATGATGTCAATATCTATATTTTTAGCAAGTAGTATGGCAGGTATAATAGGCGGCGTTGTTGCTGCCATTGTAATAATCATCGCTGTTGTCATCTTTATTCTGATCAAGAAGCGCCAACACACGAATAAGACAAAAGGTAGGTTCTCAAAGTTTTCTGTTCTTGTTTTTATAATTCACAGTAAAATGTTGTTAAAACCAGTGAAGTTTGCTTTTAACGTCAAAAATAGGCCTTCTTTTGGTTTTGATTACATTTTTGTCACTTTAAAAACCTATTACATAAAAGAGAAAGAAATGTGGTCCAAATTTCTTTTAAAAATCTGTAGTGATTATGAAGTGTAACACTATCCTACTTTTCGATAGTGGTTCAAAAAAGTAAATTTCACTTTTTTGTTGTGCTTTTGAATGTGTCGATCACTCAATCGGTTGAAATGTGTCGTTCAGATTTTGTTACATTATTGATTGTTGTTGCATGTTAAACATTACAATTAATCATCACTGACACAGATGTTCGTGGTTTATTTATTAAATGCACGAAAGTAACGCGATTTTCGTTTGCGCAAATATCTATGGTAGTTTTAAATTAAGTATCTACTAATCCCGCATAAACATATAAAACACAGTTGAAAGTGAATACACAGATCAAATCTTTATTTAGGTATGCCAACATGCCACTAATTTCAATACAACAGCTGAAAGAAACATGGTTGGGACATGGAAGTCAGGAAATGGTTCCAAAAAATATGAGTGTTTAACACCATATTGTAGAAAAGTCATAAAATATTCCATACACATGTCTAAAAGTCCCGTTTTCTCTAATAGGCGCACGAAACTCTGAGCTGGGCGGCAAGTAAGTTGTTCTTGTACATAATGCTAAAAAATTATTTGTTATAACAATTACCATTTATTCTAACAAAATGGTAAAATTTAAGCTGGAGCATAATGTGTATTTAATTGAAATGTAGTGATTCGTCACCAAATGCGATTTCGGAGGCGACCAATCCCGTTCTTCAAATGTTATGCGGTAAGATTTCAGCCAATAAAAATCACTCGTTTTGTTACGCAAAGTTGTAGCCAATTAGAATGTTTCTTACAATTATGCACAGGCCCAATCAGAGAAGCTCTGCTGGGTATAGCCCTCTTGCTAACAACAAACTGCCCTATGAGGAAGCACCTTACGGATACACTTCCGGGCCTGGACAAGGTAACCTTGACAATATAAATGGTGATTGGTTCTAGGCCCTCTGTCTCCCAGCTTTGCCCAGGATGCGGGATTTGTGCAAACTGTTAGGAGCCTTGCTAACATAAATTAAGTTTCCCTATCACGTAATTTTAGTTTAGTTTATATTCAGTGCACTGGTAAGTTACTAATTCGTCTTTAAATGACTGTTAGGTAAAGGTTGTGAGAAGGGATTTGTTTTGTTTTTTGAAAATTTGACAGTGTCAAGCCCTGTAGGAACAAATCCAGCTGCAAGTTTGTCTTAACACCTGTTTGCTACACTGTACTTTTGTATTTTAGAACTTGTTTTAGACATTAACCCTCTGACACAAATCTACATTAGGTCTTTAAAGTAAATGTACTACAGTAGAACCTGTTTTGAACGGCATGTTGCTTTTCCAGTGTAAAAGTCTCGTAAAAGACAGTTGTTGGTCAAGACAAGTTGTACTGTAGTTGTATGTTGGACTAACTCGCAGTGATTAAATGTCGATCTAAAGCATGTTCTGTCATACTGTACAATCTGCTTTGCATGGAGTTAGTATTAAAGAGTGCAAATCATGAAGCTGAATTTTAGTTTGTATGTTAGCAGTGCTAAATTAGCACTCGCTCAAGCAAGAACGAAAAGCTAACGTAGCCAATGTAGTGTAGTCCAGTGAAACAACTAAAGCAATAAAAAATACTCACACACTGATTCAGAGAAGATGGTATTATATTTGGCATCAAAATCATTTGGAAGCAAGCAAAACGAAGATCGGCAATATTTAAAGTATCTGTTATGATACCGAATATTGATGTACAGTATGATGCATTTAAATGTATTTACAGCGAATGGCGAGAAGCCGTATATGAACGTGGACGAGGTCAGCACACAGAATACATACGATGATCACAGCTCACCAGGTAAGCTAATAAACAATAGATCATGCATTGTGTGGTACAAACGAGAATAGCGTGTATGTCAAAATAGCACAATTTGATGAGAGTCAATGCTGCTGTGCGAGAATTTTGTTGTGGTTTCAATTTCTTTAGCAAGCAGTAAGAACGCTGTGTTAATTGAGTGATCACGTTATGTCACACATGGTTAGTCCATGACCACATCTTCAATGTACAATATCTTGTTTGTTTCCGCTGGCGCATAATTGCAGCTGAGCAACCTTCAAATTCAAAGTCCAGCCCTTTACACATGAAACATGCAGGAAACAGATCTAACCTAGCTTCATAACCCTTTGACACAATCACCCAGTTCAAAGTAGAATGCATTCTCCCCTCCCAAAAAAACGGACCTCAGTCCCAATTGTTTCAAAAAATAGTGAATGAATTTTACTGTTTTAAATTGTAGGAGATAATTTGGTTGACTCGGTGAATGACGCTCCAGTGCGTAAGTGCCCAGCGGGTCCGCCCCCTCCCGAACCTCTCTATGCACAACCTATAAAGAAGGAGAGAAAGAAGAAAAAAGACAAGGAGAAAGATGCTAGTGAGTATAGTAAAGAGGGAAATATTACCGAAGAATAGTTGTATGCTCATTTTTAGCAGAAAGTAGTTGCCAGTCAGAAGTCACTGTTGGGATCATATTTTTAAGAAAAGTCGTATTTCTATTGTGATCATTTGGAAAATAGTAAACATGCATGTTTCCTTTTTGTAGAATCCCCAGATGCGAAAGAGAACCCCTATGCCAACACTACAAATGGTGCTGTAACTGGTAGGTTCCATAATGTTTTAGTGATAGGTCCTGGAAAATTGAAATGGTATAATTTTAAATATTCGAATAAAACACGAGTTGCCCGTGTTCAAAGGACATGCACTGCAAATGCATTAGATAACATTTTCACATTAGTAATTTTCTTTTGCAGAAAATCCTTACCAGAACGTAAACTATTCACAGGGAGAACAACAAGAAGGTTTATATGATGACGTAGCGTCGCCTCAATACGGAGGTTCACAGGTTAGAACTTTGCAGCTACACTATTAAAAGCTAAGTGTGTTTCAAGTTAAAAATTGCAGTGCTGAAGTAAGGTATAAATAGGCATCTGCTGGTTCCACTGCATTTCATTTGTTGAATATTTTGAAGCTAGAAGAACGTATGTGTTGAAAGGTTTCATTGTACAAGGTAATCTAACTTGTATACGCCTCTAACAATTTACCTAAATTTAATTTTTGTTTCCAGGAGGACTTGACGAACAATGGAGAGGAGTTGGTTTACGCTGACTTGGACATGAAGGGAGACTCCGGCAAACCCAAGAAGAAGAAAAAACCGATCGTGATTCAAAACGAACCACCGACCGACTACGCCGTCATAGACTTTGGTAAGAAGGCACCACCTGCTGCCAACGACGAAGAGTGCTGACACCTGGTGGACTGAAATACTGTAATAGTCGCTATACATGACAACAAGACACTTCCGCTTGCGGTAGAGTTAGTCAACCTGTATAACCTAGAATGTGCACTGGGTGCTATCAAATGACTACAATTTATGTTACCAGGGTGGTTTTTCACGAATGTACTTGTGGGAGGACTTAGTCAACAAAATGGCTGTTTCTGAACATAACATTGCACCAAACGTAACTTTTAATTTCATAAAGGGAAATATGAATTATTAAGACTTGAGGGAGGCAAAGGGCACCCCTAAACATTAAAAAAGTTATGTCAGGTAGACTGATTTTACTGGGGTTAATTTGATTAAACAAAGAAGAAACTAATTTAGACTAAATTGACCTCAAGTACAAATGCTTTAAAAACCTTTGTCAAATTGGATTTATGTTGGAGGAATAGTTATGTAAAACATAAGTAAAATAAATTCCATAAGTCATTTTCCTTCGTGAAAAACCACCCTGTAAATTAAATATGTAATAGATGCAGGCCTTCCCAGCACAGTGGCTAGTAAAGAATGTGCTACTTTTATGGTGGAAAGGGAAAAGATTCCCTAAATAGGGAAAATGATTCCCATTGGCAACTTGAAAAATAAACCGTATAAAAAAATAATAAACCGTACAAAATCGTGCAAGTATTGATATTCCAAATGTTGCACACGTTTTCATCGATAGGAGTTACAGTCAGTAAAAATCGTGTATACATTTAGTCAAAGTGGTCGTAAGATGATGTTTCAATATTTGTGATCTTTTCCATCCTTCTGCAAAATTAGACGCAATTATGTAACACAAGTTGGCAAACAATTTGTTGCCCAAATATATTACTGAAGCAAAAGGTGTTACTGTTTTGTAGATCCGGGGAAATAAGTGAGTCCCCACTGCCCCGAAAAAGAAAACCAAGATCTGCCACTAATTTTAAACTACAAGATATAGTGTACGTAGAAAATTGTGAAATCTCAACGTTATAACAACAATTGTACATAGATGCATAGAATGCATGTGAAAATGTTTGCCAAACTTTTAACATCTTCACGCGGAGATGTATTTTTGTAAATAATGTACTGTACTTTAACAGTGGTTTTTAAACTGCATGTATGAAATCCAGTACATGTACCAAAATACCGACTTCTGTTCACTTCAGCTTGTTTATATGTAAATGATTTGAATGTTGATAAATTAAATTGCATATTATGGTTAGGTGTGCTGATGAATAGGTGCATAAAGTAGCTTTACGTGCCAATGCTTAAAGTGATTAGGTGTGAGAGTTATTACGTTTAACTGTTGCTTTATTTCTAATCAGGCTTGGTGTTTTAACATGTTGGATAACATTGCCAAACGCATTTTGATTTGAAAATTGTGATAAGTGCTAATACAGCAAGAGTAACAACACAATCTGTTTCAGTGACAATTTACTGCATTGCAGGTTAACGTGGTTTTTGTACATTCTACACATTCTACACATTCCTTGCTGCACTTGTAAAATTGCGACATGTGCGATGTAATCCAACAAGTTAAAGCATGTGGCCTGAAGTGTTAGTTCTGTGATATTAGTTCAGAATGAAACAAGCAACCAAACATAGTGTAAGTTGAGCTTGACCTCTTGACCTCTGCAATTTCTGGGCATTAGATCTTATCAATAACCCATGTTTAGGCAATTTAAGCAATGATCACGCACCACGCTAGATAGGTATGCTTGCCCCTCGATTGCGCGTATTAGCTACGGGGCCATACGAATTGTCGTACATATAATTGTTTCTGTTGATAGTAAGTTATCCACTTGATGCAAATTTCCATCGGATTTAAAAATATAAAATTATCAGGGTAAATTAAACTTGTTATCGATGGGGAACAGAATCTTCTATCATATTGTCAAGGATTTCAATTAATCGAAGATCGAATATTCTGGGGGATAATTTGCCGTTATCATTCTTCCACTGCTGGTGTCTGCTATTGTGACCCATGTTTTACATGCACGAAACTTGAAACGTATTACAGTAAGACCTGCTTTGAGCGACACCTCTAAACTTTTACTCAAAAGTGTTTAAGGCAGGTCGTCGCTCAAAGCAGGTGTTATGTCCTTTAAGAATTTTTCTATTTCACATGCAGACACGTAGATTTATTGCAAATCACCTGTAGATTGAACAGACAAAAGTAGCTTAGATTCAAAAATGAAATTTATGCAAGTTTGAAGGGTTGAAAATCTTTCGCACATTCAAACAAAATAAGCAATGTTTACACTTAAGTGATAGCAATTAACAAGTTTAAAATGCTTATCACATATCAACACATTGATGAACTATGTAATAAACTGCTCAAATTGAGCCTTTTGATGTTGAAAGGTGTCTTAAAAATAACAAATTTAGGTGTCTTATGTCGCATTTGGGGGTACTGTCTTAAAATAAACATGAAATCTAATAGATTAAAACTGAAAAGTGTTGTAAAAGGCAGGTCGTCGCTCAAAGCAGGTGTCTTTCAAGGCAAGTCCTACTGTATTTGAGCAGTTTGCTATGGCAACTTTTGTTACATAACGCTTCCAATAGTTTGTGGCATTAAATAGAAGATTTACTATTGTGATTGGTTGCTTGTTTTAACTGATGTTTGTAAAAAACGGGAGATAATATATTGTGTTACTTTCAATGTGCATGATCATAACTACAAATCTGTTCGACAGTAGGATTTTCGTGAAGTGAATGCGAGATTTTTGTACTGTTCCAAAATAAGGCATTGAAATCAGGTATGTTACTAAAATACCTTTAGGTGACGCAATTAGTACTGGCCCTAATGTCGGTTGAGTTCCATACCGAGGTTTAATGTTGTAAAGTGCCACTGCAAAGGTATTGTATGTTAAAGATGTCGCTATAACAAGCGAATAATTTTGGCTTTATTATTTTGTTTTAGATGTAAACTTGCTTGTGCAAAAAGCATACAAACGTCTCTAAAATCCACTGCATGTGTATATATGCCATATGATTGAATGCCAAACTACTAATCATTCTACTGTATACAAGAGGTTGTATATTTGTATATTGTGAGGGTTTTAATTGTATTTTATATAAATTTATATATCGCAGACGTTCAAGTCATCTTGCCAAACAAACTCTGCACATACAGACATTCGCATTTAACTGGATATGCGCTTACCTCAACTTTCCTACATGTAAATATACAGTCTGCGCTTGCCAGGGTTAGACTGCTACAATTAACGCCAAATATCCTGGTAGAGTGAGAATGTCTGTTATGTTCTTTTAAGAAAATATTCATCTGTGAATGATTCTGTACATGCATGTCTGTCATTTTAGTAATAATAATATTAAAAAAAGCTACGTTTCTTCAAGTTAACCGACATGTGAATTATCCATGAACGACTGCAAGCCAAAACAAACGTTAAACGAACACTGTGCAATGTTCCAAAGAACTGCCGTATTCATTTTCAATACATAGAATTTTATCATTGTTTAGTTATGTTATTCATAAAATATACCTTTTATTGTGCAGGTTTTCGAATCCTTTTGAAATGTTAAAAATACTGCTGTTTGTCCTAAATAAGACCACATTGATTACATACATGCTTTGTTTTTATGCAATGTAGTTTTACCGATCATATTTGATAACATATTGTCGAGTAGCATCAATCGGTGGTGAGGCGGAGTGAATGCACAGAGCAAGCGAAAGCGTAATATTAGTTCGATAATGTTTATTCCTTCATTGGTAACAACTGGTGTCACAAACGTTACATTTGTTTAACAGTTACTAACAGCTGAGGCAGATATGGCGTGAATTACTCTGCCAAAGATAAAAACAAAAATGGACATGAGAACTGAGACACAACAGACATTTGGTTGAAACTGTACTGTTCCAAACAACATAGCAAGAGATGAACACGATTTATTTAGATATTACATGCTGTTTGGCATGGAGTATGGGCTGAACGTGAATATACCTTGATATTTAAGGAGTTTGTGACTGAATTGGAGCATGCAAAGCCATTTTATGCAATTTAGACACTGGTCACATTGACCACAATGTGTTTTAAATGAACACAAATGCTATTCCTGGTTCAGGAATCCCCTGGGATATACCC
>JBCAUI010544370.1:0-10669 GCA_038406195.1 Haplosyllis anthogorgicola
AGTAATACATCTATCGGATTGAGATGAATTCACCTAGAAATACAGACATTACGTCCGAGAGGAACCTAATCAACATAAACCGTTATCAGGCAATTTGACATTTCATAATTATTTATGCCCTCACCTTGAGAGATCTTCAGGTAATTTCTGGAACAGTAGTTTGTCAGTTTCATTGAAGTTTTAAATGTTTCTTTCATTTCTTTCAATTGCTGAAGCAGGAGTTTCTACCTGTACGTAATCGTTATGCCCTGAGAGCTACACCTTGTCTTTAAGACTACCGTTGTACAGGTCTCAAACACACTTTTTACCTCAATATTCCCTAAGGAAAAATGAAAAATATGTCATAGCCTGTGTTAGCTTTTGTCTATTAATTTACTTACATGATTTGAGAGGTTAATTCACGAATATTTTAAATAAGAAATCCCGTCACACTTCCCAATGTGTTAAGGATTTCGGGGGTCTATTTAAGTTAATTCACAAAACGTGACGAGGAATATTTTGAGATCAGTTTAAAATGTACTTAAAAGGCAGCTAACAAGACCTGACATATTAATGTACTTCGCCTGGCAGGAAATTTCTCACAGATTTGAAAAAAATTCGTTTCAGCCTAAAATAACGTCAGGTAGACTCGTTTTTTCTTACATTAAAGTAAAATAATGTGTAATTAATACTTTTCCACAATGACAATCATGTAAGTAATCCAGTTAAAAAAAATTATGTATACATGTGGGCCGGAACGTGGGATTATTTAGCTGAAGTACCAAAAGAAATTCTATGCGTTCGTGTAGTAAATGTATCTTACTATCATGTAACAGGTCATCGTATTGTTATTCATTAAAAGCTTACTCTAAGTACCAATGAAATTAACCCGATCTAAAGCTTAAAACATCCCTTCTTAATCGGGATAAGAAAGCTTAACCTTAACTGCCACAAGGACGTTCTATCAGCCTAATTTGTATAATTCGTGAAAGCATTACATGAGACCAATACACTTAATTTTCAAGACCTTTTAAGTCGTCTAATTAACAAGTTAAGCATGGGTCAAACGAATGATTGGACAATAGGATTAATTTTAAATCCTCTGTCCATCCTATTAATAGAACATCTTCACAAGGATAAGCACCGCATATTTAATGGATCACAACACATTTCAAGGGTAATCAGTGAAAAGTATTTATGACAAAATAAATAAGAGTGATTACTGAAAATCCGTAATTGTAAGGTTGTCGTTTACTTTGGTCCCAAAATGGTGTATTTCAGAGATCCATGAGACATGAAATCATGTAATAAATGTACGGATTCAGTCTCCCGTGGGTCCAGGACCCCTTTAAATGT
The DNA here is from genome assembly GCA_038406195.1 of Haplosyllis anthogorgicola. Classification (NCBI taxonomy): domain Eukaryota; kingdom Metazoa; phylum Annelida; class Polychaeta; order Phyllodocida; family Syllidae; genus Haplosyllis; species Haplosyllis anthogorgicola. The sequence goes on from JBCAUI010544370.1 coordinate 1,336, forward strand.
CAATAATAATGACAGTATTACCATCCCCTCTTCACTTAATGATCTTGTTAATGTCATTATAAACCCAGTAAGGTCTTTAATTTACTGTAAAACATGAGAGGTCTCATAAAACATTGCACAGTCAATACCAGGTAACGTTTATCCTGGTTATTTGGGATGTTCGAGGCGCAATGATGGCGTTCATCTTGTAACATTCAACATATCTTTGTAAAGATATATCCTTTTTGGTGTATAATGACGAAAATATTTTATAATGTTAGGTGATTTGATGTTCAGACAACTGCGGTTTAAATATCTAAAATCGCCTTATTTAAAAAAGTTGTCAAAGCGTTTTAAGTTATTTACTGGGCATGGGGTTAGCATACATATCTTGGGCTAATTTGGCTCAATCTTAATATAAACCATCGAATATATAATCTAGATTAGGCAGATTTGGCAGGGAATTTATACTATTATCAGTAAAATATCTGATAGTGGTCAGTGACTAATTTTAGGTTTGGGGCTGAATGTTGTCTCTTCAAGTTACTATTATTAGACATGTACTAAAACTAGTATAAATTTCCCTGGCTAATCTACCAAATCTGGCTAAGTAGACGGAACAGATACGAAAAATCCCTAGTAGACTATCTCACCAAACCAAGGAACAAAAATTACACCTGGGGATGTTTGTACACTTTTCCCACATTGGCTCACACCTGGAATATTTCGTACGATGTAAAATAGAGACCATAAATTTGTGCGGTAACTTTACTATTTCTTTAAGAATTTTTCTCCAATTGTATTACAGAAGATATCGTTAAATTTACTATTCTCGATGGAAACCCACGGACCTAAATCACAGAATGGTCGATAAACTTTCACTGTATTGTTTGACCAAAGGTCACATCAAGATGGTTCGTCGTTTATACGACGGATGTATTACGAACAGATGGAAGAGAACCAGGATATTTATTAAATTAATCTCTTTATTTCAAGTCTGTCATTAACTGAAATAACTTAACACAAGTAATAATTTACAGTACAAAAAGTACAAAAGTTTTTTGCACACATACACTAACAATACAACACCAAACTAGTTTGACTCGAATATGCAGTAAGCCCCGTTCTGTATGTATCCTTTTTTAAAGGTCATAACGATGAAAATCAATTTACTAGGCAATCTGTTCTATCACAATGGTTTAATAAATAACGGAAAGAACTTTAGTTTAATATCTAACTTTAAATTATCTGTCATGTATCCAGTCTCTTAATAATACGTTTATGTACAATTTCCTTAATTTTGCTAATTTTAACAAACAAAATCCACCCATTAATAACATTCGAACATTATTTACATAATAGCTGCTACTATTGGGCTGTGTTTAACTTATTTTCCACCAGATAACATTAACAGTTTAATTTCCCCAACAGTGTAGTATCATGCAGGCAAGACATAGCAGAATTAGTATAATTTTTGTAACCATGTGCACAATATTTTCATTATAACAATGAGGTATTCCTTTCCAACTAATTATAACAAAGATAAAAATTCATTGGTTTAATAGAACTTATTTACCAAAACGTCCGATAGTTCATTTATTGCTTCAGGTTAAACAGAATAGCAGAAGAACATGCAGTGATTGAAAAAATTCAACTTAATATGTAACGTAATGCTGACTTTACACCATATAACAATTATATTGGACTTGCAATACAACAGAAATTGAGGGGAGGGCAAGCAATAACCTGGTATCACAGTAAGCATTCTAGTCTATACTATTTACAATTTATTGTGAGCATTCGTAATCAGCTGTACCATGAAATATATATGTATTGCGGTAGAAATATAATTCTTCTTTGTTTGGTGTAGTCTACTATACGCACTAAATCACAAACAAGGGCTACTCAACACAAAAAAATTTGAATTTATTTATTCCGTGTTTTAATGAAATGCCTTTGAGACCAAGGGAATTCAAGACTTGTCTGTTTAATAATTAGTTGACAATTTATCTTTTGGAATCCTTGATTGATTTTTTCAGCACAAATATGATCTCTTTAACCAGCATTACAATTCCTACATCATAAACAATGGTATGAGATTGATATTCTTAGGTTGGTAACAACTAACAAGTACTAATTTATGATGACAACACACCTTCTGTGAATTTCTTTTGAGAATTTGCTTTAAAGCTATGCAATGAAGAAATCCAAAGAAAAAGGTCGACATAAAGTCTTCATTTTCGGTTCTTGTACTGCGTCGCTTTTGTTTAAGAACATTCTATTTTACTTGGTAAATATGATAACGTTGATGGCATATTACAAATATAATCTTAGATGAGACAATTTTATGAATGTTTCTTATGTTAAAATTTCTAGGGAACTGAACTAGAATACAGACTGACAAATAAATACATTTACGTTCTTTATCAGACAAATTTCGTGATTTAAACATGGCTAAGTAGTAACATTAAACCATAGATTCATTGTGACGTAGTTTGTTGGCAACATGGCCGCCCGACGCCAGCGTAGAACTTGCGGTACCCGTATTTTCATATTTCACTTTGATGGAATTGCCGTTGCTTGTGGTGAATGTCACTGATTTGTGAATTTTTCGTTCACGAAGTTTGCACTGTTTACATTTTAATATCTTTATGAATGTCTTCTTGAAGGTTTTATTAAATATGGTGTATATGACTGGATTCAGTGTGGACGAAACATATCCTAACCACAAGAACACTTTGAATAAGATGACTTCGATATCACATGTATCACATACTCCCATTGCAAAGTTCAGTGAGAAGAATGGGCCCCAACACAACACAAATATAAAGAACATTGTACCTAATACTTTGACAGCTTTTCTTTCTGTTTTTACTGTATTCATCTCACGTTTGTTCTTGCTTTCCGAACTTTTCTGCATGAGAACACTTGCGACCTTAATTGCTGCACTGTGTTTCTTGACCAGTTCTTGAAGTCTCGGACTTCCGCCCTGTGGACGCGGTGACTCGGATCCTTCCCTCTCCGTATCTTCCTGTGAGCCAGAACCGTGTCTCGTTTTACTTTTTATCGCCGGTGACGGCGCCGTACTTGAGTCTAGATCCGAATTTAGGCTACTCAGTCTAGAGAATTGTCTTTGAATACGATTGACTTGAGGAGAAGGACTCGGACTCGAACTTTCGTTGGATTTTCTCTTGTCTTTCGCGTGCAAAGGCTCCCTCTCACTCGGAAGGGATTTCGTCCTGTCCAATTGCGTTAACTGTGTCTGGAGTTTCCTTGCAAAATTTAACCCGTTGGCTGTGTGAATATTGGCCAAACCTTGCGATGGCTTTCTGTGAAGTTTTAGGTCTCGGGACCTTCGTCGTCTGCTTAAACTTCTCCTGATCATTGGAGTTCCTTTTTTGGCATTTTCAGCACACCTCCTAGCCTGTTTGTTCAGTATGTGTATTGTCAACGAATAAGCAATGAGCATAATCAGTAATGGAATGAAGAAAGCTGCTAATGATCCGTATATGAGGAAATATTGGTTGAATATTGCACACGTGTTATTGTGTAGAACGTTCTCCGGGTCCAGTACACTGAGCAGTATTATTGGGCTCGCAATAGCAAGTGATATGAACCAAACTGAAATTGAAACAAAAGAAATTTTTGAGAACATTAGTATTACAATACATGAATAATGTTTGTGTGTGAGTGTGTGTGTGTGTGTGTGTATGCGCGCGCGGTGTGCGCATTCAAAAATGTAAAGTCTTATTCAGGATATTTCCAAATAGAAGGGTGTAGTATACCTGTTGCTATTTTGATACCAACAACAGTCCGTGACTTATTTCGCACCAGCAGTGGTCGTCGAATAGCAATATATCTGTCTAATGATATACTACACATGTGCATTATGGAAGATGTGCACATCATTACGTCACTCACTTGCCAAATATCACACACTATCAGTCCGAATGGCCAGTAGCCTAAAACGAAAAGCAGAAACAAATGCGTCAATGCAGAAAATTGTTTAACAATTACAGTTTATTTCGGATATATTTACACGTCAGTTCTTATATTGAATTAACTCTTAACAAGGACTATTAAATTCACTGCAATGAGTAGAAAACAAGATAAGAAAGAAGATGGTATCTTTTGCATCAAGTCTAATGCGCTAAAGAACAAATGTGTAGTCTTGACAGCTGGGCAAACAAGTCAAAAAATATACTCCTGTAGTTAACCGGAAATCAACCCAGGAAAGAAACAATTGAATAATGTGTTGAAATGGGAAAGCAGAAATGAAAGCAGAAGTGTAAACCATCAACATTATTTATCGCAAGTTTTATTCTTGATTCTGTTTTTGCTCGGAAGTAATCTACCTGTAAACTGTGAGGCTAATGGACTTTTTTGAACGTAAGACTAATGCTTATCACTGCAAAGGAATTGTCAAGAAGGTTACGGAAATCTTTTGAAGCTTCCTAACAAGTTTCTGGCAGATAAAAGATCGCATAATCTAGAAAAGAAGCATGCAAAAAGTTACAGATCTGCAAGATCAACATGAATGGTTGTTTCATACTGCTAAATACAATGTAGTTTTCCACAAGTGTCTAATTGTCAGTTACATCCTACAAATGTTATCCATTAACACAACTTTAACAAAAGTACAACTCTACTGCGGGAGTATTTTCCCATGGCTCTTGTTCAGTGCTTTCTGGGGAAGCTAATATATGACCCAAATGAACCTGCTAACAGAATCCTATGAAGCCAAGCTGAGTAAGAAGTACCAACTCAATGATCAATCATCAGCTCATATGAGGATCTAGACAAGTAAATAATTATGACCAAGGTTTTATGTGAACCCGTGTCATGTTGTGGCTCATGTAAACAGCAATATTTACAAAGTATTTCCATTGTGTGCAATTATGTGTACATCGTGTCAAGCAAATAGCTTCACAATAGAGTAGACACCTGACAAATTAAACCCCTCAGAAAGACTAAAGCTATTCACCAATATTAACCTGAACGCAATGTTATTCGTAATATCGGTCTCAACTTTTCATATTACCACAAAGCTGTGCTTACTACTTTGGCGAGTGAGAGAAAACATAAGAATACGATAAAGTATTTGAATTTTTACTTATGAAGATTTATTGAAGTGTTGTGACAGAAATAGTGGTATCTGGATCATATCAGCATCTAAAAAAATTAATTTGTAGACAAACAAGTGTATGATAATAGCAATTCCCAGAAAATTGAATCATCGGTTATTGATCCCTGAAAACCGCCAAATCAAAAGGTCATAACATTGTTGTTTTCTTGAACAATTAAAGATACATGTATGTTACTATATTTGCAACAGTTAGCAAAATAGTCATCAAAACGTTAGACCTTGTTCTAAGCAATGGTTGAAAAATACTGGATACACGTCAGCAGTTAAAACACTTTCCTCGGTCAGTCTTCGTACCCAAAATTAAAAATACGAGTACTATTGACATCAAATGTGGCGTCTTGGACGGAGAACTGAGATTAATCAAAAAAGAAATAAAACAAAAGAAACTGCATAATAAGTTTTACAGAGAAACAGTATATTCTTAGAATCAGGAAGATATTGTTTGGTGTAGTTACAAAGTTATGACACAGCTGACTTTCACTACAAAAATGCCTAGATGACCCCAAAAACTAGTGTCTCAGTCTGTTGGAAGTTTTAGATATTTAGATGTCTACAAAAACCAAAGATAGATATCTAGATAAAATAGATATGTTTATTCCAAAAGTTACTACAGTGAAATCTGCTTTGGGCATACTATTCATTGGGCAAACTACTGTCAACCACATATTAATTTTCAATCTCCAAATTGATCTTAACTTATTTTGTACTCCATTGGGCAAACCTTTTGTCATCCATGTACAGTTTTTATGGGGACAGATTTTACTGTATATGAGTGGAAAATGGTTAACTATTCCAATGAACACAAGTATATAATAATCCTATTTCTCTCAGGACAAATATACTAATTGGTACATATATATATATATATGTTTATTCGTTCCTTTTTGTACATATGTGTTTCTCACAATCATTCAAACAATCGTTATCTTCAGTACTAAATAACAAATAAGAAACGGGTGATCTAGAAATCTATGATTGTTCCGACAGGTCAGCTCGATCACCAGGTAATAATACATATGTTCCATTATTATCTATATTCACAAAATACAAGAATGTTTATAAAAAATAAAAAATCTGGTACCAATTACTACAGTGATTTTGGTGTCCATTATTTACGTGTGTACATAGTGCACTGGTTTTGGGATTACTTCAGTTGTTATGCCTTAAAGTTCCCTGCAGGACACTCTGCATTACTGATCTGTTACATTGACCTTGTTTTGTTTTACCTCACAACTTATTTACTCGTCTGAGTAATTTGAATAATAATTAGCGACACATTATTTGACGTTGTACATTTACATGTCTTTGTGTTGTCTTGAGGCAAAATAGTAATTATTTCAGTAAGACAGTGAGAATGCGATCGATTTAATATCTTGGAGAGTTGTGTTGCCTTTAAACATGCAAGGAGGTATTGCTACAGAATAGTTGAATGACAATTAGTTAACAATCATCTTGAGTACATTGTTTACTAAGAACAAGAACTAAGAACAAAGTTATTAGAAATACAGTTTTTGCTTGTTACATGTTATCTTGTTATGCCTTGTATTCATAGCCATACGTGATTACAGTTTTACCCAATACACATTATTTTGATACACCTTACAGTGCCTTTCATATTCCATTTAACCATTTAAACATCCAGTAATTGGCAAATATCTTGAGTGTCTATTAACCAAAGTAATACAAACAGTGACAAACAGTTTTTGACATGTTACTAGATTTACATTATATTCTTAATCTTGCATTAGTACAATTTTACATGCTTATTATTATTTTTATTTTTTATACCTTTCATAGCATAGAATGAGGCATGCCTTTTAAATGATAAAAACATTATATTATATCTTGTTTTTCCATAAAGTTCTCTATTTTCAAGATAGTGATTAATGTTCATCATTTTTACACAATTAATACACTGTTTAATTTATATAATGACTATTTAGGTGTATTGCCATAAAGTTCTATCCAGGCATTCAGTACTCCTGTTCATTTCTTCTACGAATATTGCACCTCTCTGTGATTGAACTTCTCATGGCATTTTGCACAAATGTGCTTAGGATCTCCATGCATTGATTTGTGTATTTGAAGATTATGCTGACTTTACGTTGTATATGTACAGAGTTCACAGGCCCATTTCATGCCATCATGATCTAGCAGATGTCAATTAAGATCACTGCCATACTTGTACCTTTTGCCACATTTTGGGTAATGATACTCAAAGTAACACAGTTTATGATGTTTGATCATATGTATCCTGTATGCACTTTCAAAGAAGAATGACTCCTTGCACTTTTTACATAGAAATTTCTGTTCTCAGTGGGCATATGCATGGTGTTTCATGCTACTTGGTGTATTATAATGTTTCTTGCAGCTGTCACATGTGACTTTAATCTTGTGTATTGCAATGTAGTGTGCATTGAGCACACGTCTGGTATTACATCTTGTATTACACAAATCGCAGGTAATAAAGGGTTTACTCAGTTGGTGTTTGATACCTCTAGTGTCAATTCAGAACTCACCAATAATGCGTCCTTTCTTGGCCTGTGCTCGAGTGAAGTATCTTGGTTCAACCCATTTAGGTAGTTGCCTGTGCTCTTCTGCTGGGTTGATTCTCTTTTTGGGGGCATTCTCTTCAGTTAAATTAATGACACCTCAGGCTCATTTGCAGTTACATGGCAGTGCACCCTCTATTTGTTGTGGTGAGGTAACAGTGGCACTTGGTCTATGGGGCAGAAGTCTTGCGGCCTTTGAAATTGAAGGAGGGGGAGGTCTGACCTTGGAACACATTTTGTAGGTGTGTGTTGCAGATGTAGTAGTTTTAGACTCTATAACTGTAATTGTCTCATCTCTGTAATCGCTTGTTTTTAATTCTGAACACATTATACCAATGTATTTTGATCACATTCCATATGGGTGTGACAGGGCATCCAGTTTAATCAGTAGTGTAGCCGAGTCATTGAGCAGTGTCATTGAGCAGTTGCAGTGTCTAGGCCTGAATAATCAGGTCTGCATAGTGTCACCGTTGAGCGTGTTGAATAAAAGTGCATTGCTGCTGGGACAGGTTTTTGCAGTATGCCCTGAGGTGAGGTGGTGTACTGTTCTCTAGGGTGTCCAGCCACCATTTGAAGACCAATTGGGAATTGGACTACAGGTGCTGGTTCTTCAGCCATTAGAAGTTTTGGACGTGGGGTCAGTTTTGCAAAAATGTTATGCCCACAATAGGCAAGAAATACATGCGTTCTAACAATTAATTCCTCTTTTCTAGATGAGTCAATATCCATAGTTGTCCATAATCTGTTCTCTATTGCTACAGTGGTGTGTATATCTAACATCATAGACAGTCCTAGGATACAGATTTCATCCCCTTTTATTGATCCTACTGAAATTGTGTTTAACCATTGGTCAAATGTTAGTCCTTTTTTTACCAGTAATGTTTTACACCTGTGGCTCACTTCTTTATTGTTAAGTTCCATAAATTTGATTAGTTCATCCTGTAGGCTTTTGGCTGTTATACCTTTCCAGTCAGTGAAGACTTGGTATAAACTTTTTACACATATGTCTGGAGTTGCAAAGTCAGACTGAAAGTCAAGCTTGTGTGTGTATTGCATTGGCATAGTACTTATGTTTGAGGACATGGTTTTCTTTTTCTCCGGAATTTTTGTAAGGCATGTCACATATGGGATGATCCTGTTCATGTCTAATTTGAGTTTTTTTGACATTTTCAGGCACAAATTGTCGAACTCAGTAAATGATTCCATAATTGCATGTGGAGTTCCCATGTAGGTCAATGCACTTACAGTGACCTGGTTATCTGTACTGTTTGTGATGGTGACAAGGATGGTGTATCTGGTGATGATGAACTTACTTAGGTATTTTGCCTTACAATTTAAGAGCCAGGAGGTGTTTTGCCTTACAATTTTCACGACTTTTTTTTCATATTATGTGTTGCCTTACAATATATATAGCTATTCATTGAGATAGGGTAATGTTTTGCCTTATAATTCTAATATTATTAGATCAGAGTCACTGTTGGAATATCTAGCAGATCAGTAACATTCAAGAATCATGTGCTTTATTTTATTTGTGAATATTGTTGTAGTTTTGGATTTTTTAACATCATTAGTAAGTGAAATATATTTTGTTAAGCTTTCACATAGGAAGCTATTGCTAAACAATTTGGACTGATGGGGTAGAATATTTGGTAGGTTT
>JBCAUI010544381.1:0-10669 GCA_038406195.1 Haplosyllis anthogorgicola
AAATAAATATCTCGTGTTGACGTGACCAAGTTATTGTCAGGAAAACACCTGTCGGGTAATTTATCTCATGTTTATGCCGTTTCCTCCGATGCAAGAGTAAAATATAAAAGCATCGTGCTGTCAATTGTATCTTTATTCAGATGCTTGATACACGATAAACTGCAATACAACACATGTGTGGCAAGGCAGTAAAACGGTTAATGGGCAAGTCATTACCAGTTCTACACATGAAGCGGGAAAAAATGGATGTATTTTTAGCGACAATAAAAATCACGTGGACCTTGTGTGCCGAACTAATATAGAAAGCTTGCAATGATATGATAATTTAGACAGGCAGAGGCTGAAATTCTTCTTTGCTTTGAAACAATAGATAGTCAAAAGCACAACGTTAATTTTAAAAGACACTGACCGTCCTACGGTTGCAATTCAAATAGTATGTTAAGAACTTCGTCATTTTTTTCAAGGGAAGCATGTGATAAATGTTGGACTTGCCATAGTACTGCTTATGGACAAAAGTTCATCGGTAACAGTGCACGGAATTTGTATCAGTTTCGAAATGTCTAGAACAAAAGAAAGGACATAAGGATTTCACACTGTGCTTTTGATGCGCCATTGTTCCCAAACTGATACGAATTCCGTGTACTGAAAAACAATGATGGTGGCAGCACCTGGCGGGTCTTAAATTCAATGTATATTTTGTATTCTGAAGATGGTTGAACGTTTCATGTGCAAATCAAATTGTCCAGTCGAATTTGGTCCATGTGTTAGCAAAAAATTAAGTAAATATTTGCCTTTTTGCTTCTGCATCAACAGTCTATTTGATAAACTTGCAATATTTAGAGAAGCTGCGAATGATTTCTATTATTGTATCTTCCTGGAATAGAGGTCGATTGCAGTGCAAGTGTGGTAAAATCAATCAATTAAACAACTTGATTTACAAAACAGGAATGCATAGCACAAAGTTTACAGTACTACTACTACTGTGAATATATGTACAAAAATACAGTTCAAATAATTTTTTCCTGTTTTCGGAAGAGGCCTGCTTAGAAAGCTGAAATGATATTACCACCATGATCGAAAATTGTCCACATGTCTCACGGGTTCATTATTCAGCTTCAAACTTTGCGATTTTATGTTTCTAGTTTCGGGCTTCTTTTCAGTCTGAAATTTGGTTAGGCAAGTAAGAGACAGGTAGTCCACAAGTTCACAGACAGTAAGAATAGAAGCTCCCAGGAACAGTCCGAGAAATCCTCCAACTTCGCTTAGTAAACTGAGAAACTCAAATGCTACGTTTTGTTCTATTTGTTCATAACTCAACTCCTGGTAGAATATATCGACCTGCATGAAATTCTCCCTGAAAATATGAAAGAAACAAGTACAAATACAATAGTCAAAAAAGTTAGTCGTCGAGAACATGCAGAAAAGTAAGCTTGAGTAAAATCATATTATTAACGGGTCTTATCCAATCACAGGTAACAGAAAATTTATTATGTTAATGAAGTGCAATGATATTCCTGGGAATGTATGGGATCTTTGCGAGGTGAATATTTCTTGCAGAAGAGATGGGAATTTTGTGACCCATTTAGGAATGAATAAAGGTTGATTATATCCTGAGCATAAACTCAAAAATACTCACATAAAGAAATCCGTATTCATAACAGTTGATTCTTTGTAGGTTTTCAAAGTAGCTGCTAAGTTTGTAATTTGAGAAAGAATATCATCAATGGGGTCTGCGATGGTGTCTCTCATGGCTTCCACATGTATGACCAGCCTCTGGTAGGTTTCGGTTATAAGGGCATCAACATTCTTTTTCAAATTGTCCTCCAATGTATCAACCAGCTCTTGCAGAACTGAATCATTGATTTCTGAAGCTCTTTGCACAAGTTCCAGTTGGCAAACTGTATATAATTGTTGAGAATTGGTAGCTTCAGTGCAAAAACCTTCTTATAAACACCAATAAGTTTATCTCTGCTCTTCATCATAGCTTCGATGTAGTCTTTGGTAACATCAACCAGATCCTTATTGATATCTGCCAGATCTCCAATCGCCTTTGTAAAGAGCGGTGCATCAAACTGTTTCGCAAGTGTAATCTTCGATATAATTCCATCAAGATAGCCCATAGCTTGTTTTATGGTAGGCTCTATTTTGTGTATCATCTCGATGTAGAGTTTATTGAACAGTTCCTGCAATGTATCAAACTGTCTCAGGGCCGCATCCTGTTCGCTTTTCAAGTTCGCAAAATCACCCTTCATCAGTTCACCCTTGTCCCGAGTGACCTGAGAGTCTTCTGCCATCCATTGACATGGATTATGCGCCTCAAACCACGTCTCATAGTACTTATCCTCATCCAGACCAAATGCTATCCTATGCCTGTAAAGGGCTGGAATCTGGACAGCGTATCTGTACGCCTCGTCATAGGATTTTGCATGCGTCATGTTGAAACCAAGTTCCAACATTGCCAGTAGAATGTCGTCAAGACCTGTGTACTTGTCTTCCGAATCCACACAATTGCGATGAGATTCTGGTGAGCTTACGTTAAGAGTCCCATTTTCAAATATAACATCGAGAATATTTCGGTAAGTGACGTATTTACTTTGGATTGTGTTTTTCTTCGCAAATTCAAATTTGGAATCTAGATCATTAAATGGACCATCTAGAAAATCCTTCATCTGTCCAAATGCCGTACAGCATTCATCTCGGTTGTTCACGTTTGTCCACGAGTACAGACCAACATCTGGAACAGGATCTGGGTCATGCTTTGGAACCAAGGTTTCCAGAATATCATTTAGAGTACTGGATACTAAAATGTAATAATAATTTTAAAATACAATGTGCCCCTTTTGGATTCTAATGAATATTACCATCAAAAGGGGAAACAACTCGGAGGTTGGAGCGTGAATGATACATGAAGCAGTTTCTTTCAAGTTCACTTAGAAATGTATTTCTGTCATGATTCCTGAGACGCATAATAATTTTTCGTGAACGTATTACCCGCGGTTGTGTAGTATTCAGGTTCTGTCAACGTTGAAGTAATTGTAGTTGTTGTGTATTTTTCTTCCTGGAATTAATTTAAATATTACAGCAATGCAGTGTAAAAGATTGGGAAGGAAATTTTACAATGTTTATTTATTAAATTTACTTACTCTTAGACTGTTAGTAAATGTGTGTTTGGTGTAATCAGTGAAGGTATGGCCATGAGTTGTGATGTCACCGTCTGCAGCACCGTCGTCAAATAGAGTTGTCCCACCATCTGTCATGATGTCATCAACATCTGTGGCAGTGTCACCATCTGTCACAATATGGAACATGGAAGATCTATGAAACGACGTAACAATGTTTTCAATCATGAGTTGGGAATATACTTCTATCAGAAGGTGATTATGGTGATAACATATTCCCTCTATGGAGCTGGTTCGGCGTTAGAGGGCAGCACCTGACGGACCCTAAATTCAATGTGTCTTTTGCGTTCTAATGGAAATAAGCTTGTATTGGGATCTTTGAAGATACAAGCATAAAAGGAAATGCATTCACTTAATTTAGTTTACATGTTTACCAAAGTTAAATTACATAAATTTAAGCTTCATTTAAAATATCAGGACACAGTTGGTTTTCTACCAATTGTGACAATATCACCTTGTGTAGAAGTGTCAACGTTTGTTAGGGTGTCCACCTCAGTAAGGGTGTCATCATCTTGTATCACGTCTGTGGCATTTTCACCAGTTGTAGTAAAGTTAACATTAAAGACTGTAGCAACATCAACACCATTCTTCCTAGAACTCTTGCTGCCTATGTCTACAATTGTTTCATGCTGACTGGCACTATTGTTGTATAAAGTTCCGTTGCAGAACAACAGAAAATCCAGAGTTTTAGACGTTCTTCCATCTGGCCCCAGTGACATGGCTTTCTCAATGTACTTCGCGCAACATTGCCACATTAAATCGAACCACGGGAACGGTCCTTCGACATCTCCTATGGTAGTTTTGTTCTCAATAATGTTGTAAATAAGATCTTCATCCATCTGTTCAAATAAAACAGTAAAATATATTCAGCTCGTGAAATTCCTATTATTTTAGAAAAAGAGAGAACAAAAAAGAACGAAAGAATTTCACGCTGTGCTTGTGATGCGCTATAGTCTAAAAATGATAAAAATGTCACTCTCCGCGTTTTAGTGCGTTTTGCCCACACCAAACCCAGTAATAGAAATTGCTGTGAAAGTCTCAAGAGTGAAGTTAGTACATGGCTATTGATAAAATCAACGTCTGGTTATGTGTTGAGTTTCAGAGTTCTATGAAACTGTAAAGAGGGGGACGGGAGTTTCTCGCTGTGATACGCAACATAAAATTCCTTTTGCTGAAATTTCCTGTGATGGCACATGTTATGTTGAAGGCGAGCTTTCTTTAACCTTTAGTGAATGCATGTCATGCAAAGTCAGCTGCAGCAGGTAACAATAAGTAACTTCTGTTTAGAAAGCAGACGCAACATGTTGATTTCCACCTTTTCCACAAAACGTGAAAAATGTTTCCGTTTGAAACAATTTGGTAAAATTACCTTTGGCGACAATGATACAACATGGTACTTACGTCAACAATGTCTGGAGTTAAGATGTTTGGTTCATTGTATTCTTGCGCTAGATTACTGAAATTTTGCATCATATCGTAAGAGTTGCTAAGTATCTCAACCAGATGTCGCATACTGCTTAGTAGATCTGTTATCGTTTTGTTATCACCGTCTGCTATATCTTTGACAACTCTTTGGGATGTCTCCATGGCATGATGAAAATTAGCCTAAATGTAATACAAAAGCTCAATTAAGAAGAAGTGAGAAATTTGAATTAAGTTAGTACTTGATAACAACATTCAGCACTCATGGTTTGTTCATTTCAATCACAAAGTTGTCCAATAGGAATACACACACGACCATCATAGCAGCTCTGAGAATTGATTTAATTTTTGGGAATATAAGAATCACATACTGTGGTTTTCATTCAAATGAAAGCACCGTGAAATATCTAGAAAACTGAAGGGCCATTAATGTATACATTTCATCCTTTGTTTGAAACAGCAACACATAATGGAATTACATATGATGTTCTCAAAAGGTTCAAAAATAAATGAGGAAATGTTAAAGGGGTGATTTCTGGACCATTTCTTCAACAAGTCACAAAGATTGCGTATAAAAATCCTACCTTAAGTCCTTGCTTCCTGTCCTCGCTTGAAATAATGAGTCTTTCTATATTGAGTCTGGACAGATGAGCGTACGAAAGCTCAGGTTTGTAATAAACACGATTACACGGTACCAAACACGTGCAGTCATTCTGCAGGCGTGACAAATGTTCTGAAGAGTAAAGCGCTTTCATGTCACAAATTATCACAGAAAAAAACCTTCGAACTAGCGATACAATCTTATTTTTCATATAAGACAGCCCCGTGAAATTGCTTTTCCTCGGTTGAATTAAAACCTCAGCTAATTCCGAAGACTTGTGTTGCTCCCTCACCAGACGTTAATTACTGACTTATTTAAATTTTACTGTGCTGTTATATGTAAAAATTAGGACTGATTAATCTTGATGTGAAGCTCTTACCAACTTCTAGAGGTGCGCATACAAAAAGTTTCTGCATGCTGCACACTTCTGAGGTAACTACAGTAGAAAGAATGAAAAATCATTTGTAATTTGTGATGTGAATTTTGTGATGGCATGACGATTTACAAAAGTGCAGAAGTACAGCTTACTTTCGTGACCATACGTTGGTGTGATCTGTGGGTTTACTTACTGTTGTCTAACATAAGAGGTTTCATGTACAGATCATGACATCCACAGGCGTTGACGACTTTCACAGTCTTACACTCGAGTTGACACTCAGACACAGGAACAGGGTTGAGTTTCTCACACTTTCCATATGGCTTTGGTAGATTGCTCACCTAATTATAACACAAGTTGATTAATATCGTGATGTTTTGGAACAATAGAACTTCACATGGCTTCCACAGCGAAGCACTGAATCTTTTTCTTACCAAACAGATTTTATGAGCTGACGAACATCAAAAACATCTATCATTCCAAGCCTAAGTCACATCATAAAATGGCGCCAGCAGAGTCATGAGACAAAGAAGTCCCGTAACTGGGACCCGAGCGGGACGAAAGGATGACGGAGCTGGCTTGCCAGCGAAGGGTCTCTGGTTATGTGGATAAATATTTCAAAGGCAAAAACCTACCAGGGAAGATTTCATTCTGTTACCTGATATCTTCTTACTCCAACAAGTGTATGGGTTCCTGGAGCTACAGCAAATCCCTGATCGTTCATTTGTGGGAATTCTCCCTGATGGTGCAGGTGAATCTGAAAATACAATGTGGACTATCGTTTTCTATGATCTATATCCATTTTTTGTCCTCTATTTATCTGTAACCATCTGCATATTTCTCATATATTCAACTGTTACTATTCTGCATTAAAAGGACACTATTTACCTTGACACCTGCATCCTTCTGTGGACCTCTCATGTATTCATACTGTTCAACATTAAATACCAAACTTAATCCAGTACTGGACCCTACAAGAATTATCATGTGGATAGTTAACAAAAACCTTTTGCTCGGATTTTTCTTATTCATTACGATGAACGGCAATTCAGCTAGATTATTCTTGAAACATCCATTCATAAATAATCATTTATGCATGCAAAAATGTAAACAAACTTATTGGAGTAAGTTCATAAAATAACCTAACAGAGCATGAAAATTCTGTCATTTGCGCAACAGTGAAATTTAAAACTTGTAGAAATTTCGTGAGCACAATGTACAATTATTGATTAATAATTTATTTTTGTAATGTACCTGGTTCACTTATTTTCAAAGCAGGTTCTTTTCCGTTAAAAGTGTAACAAACTCCAAAGTCAGTTATTGTTGTATAAAAATCTTGGCTAATATTACAAAGGTGTCTTTTCCAAGTGCATCTGAAACATGGGAACAATCTATGAATTTCTACAATTACTTAATAGTGGCAGCTTCAGACCTGCTCGTCAGATTACAGACAAAAGAAATGTTCTCTGCTACAACATGATAGTGTCAATTTAGCTAACCATTTCCTCAATAGAGTTTAGTTACCTGGGCTAGTTAAAATAACTTACCTATCTATGAGATCTTCTTTCTGGTGTGCTGTTGACAGAATGAACTCAGTTGTATCAACGTTTAGATTGTATTCACTTAAATCCAGTTCTGCAAAAAGATGTTATTCAAATATTGTTTTTCCATCGGCTGAAATGGTCTTCATTTTATCTCTATGCTAACGCCCCAGCTATTGGTGTGCATCTATGTCATCTATTACTTGTTTCAACATAATTAAACATCAATTCAATTAGATATTATCTTCATCCGCCTTTTGTACCCGTACACATGTTCATGATTTACATGGAGACCCTTAAAGAACACACTATGCTTTTCTTGTATACAGAAAATGATCATGATTTCAGGAGATGATCCTTAAATTTGGTTTTGGTGGCAACAGTGGCAACAGTACGAAACTGGTCTCGGAGATTTATGACCCAGATGACTGAACTGTTGGGTTGAAGGCCTTCATCTTACCTAGAGTCTAATTTTGTAAACATTGTTGGGCATGCATGGGTGGGAAGCCAGTGTAATATCATCGATTCAGTAGACCAGTAAAATTCAAAAAATTTGAACAAAATGAGCAAAAATGAAAACCAAAATTAATGGCTGGATATATTCTTTAATTGATTACGTTTAGTATAATTCTACAGTGAACTCTTTATTTTATACGACTCAGAAACATGCAGCAATACAACAGATTCTACTGCATTGTTGATATTTTGATGCGAACCACGGATATCTCGGTTTAGGACATCAGGCTCTCACAATTTTTTTGTCTGAAAACTTACTTACCACTGACATTCGAAGCGGAGAACACTTTGTCTATAAAGTTATAAAGGTGCCTTTCAACAGTCGATGTTGTTCTGCAAATAAAAGTTTTCCATGCAGCAATAGTAGTTCAGTGAAGAACACAGTCTACGTTATGTTGCAATCTTACTGAAGGTAAAGCGTTTTCAAACAAAAAAACCAAACTTGCTGATGTTTGTAACCAAATAACAAATTAATTGCCTAATTCTGGCTCAGGGGATGAAATGCCTGGTTAAGCCTCTTCATTTTGAAAACAATAGGCCCTTTTGTCTGAGTCAAAGACACAGCATGGAATTTCATTGACGCAAAATGAAATCCTTTTCAGGAGCTGTATCTTTTTCCCAAAAATAAATAAATAATTGTGGGTTCTTAGACATTAGTTACACTGCTGTCCGCTATACTGTGCGTGCAGCACCTGACCGGCTCTAAATCCCAGGTATATTATGGTGACAATTACCGGTAATTATTTTGGTTACATATCGTGACACTTGGAAAATCTATCTGATCCACATAATCCACTTTGATATCCACGTTTGTTTTCCGTTGGAAGAAAACAGCAATTCTGGTTCCCACCTGTCCGACAAATACTCCAACCGCTATGAGTACCACAATGCACCACAGAATCCTAAACGTGCAAAATAAAAATAGATCCAGATGGATCTTGGCTCGTTTGACATTTTTAAAACAAACTAGAATACTAGGTACAAAATTACTTGGACACAAAGTTGTGCAAATAAACCAACAGTACAAAAATCATTAAAAAATATGGTTAACTAACTGGAAATATAGATGACAGCAAAATAATATTTGCTAAATATAAAGATGGTACGTGTGTCAGGGGCGGATCCAGGATTTTTTGGTTGGAGGGGGAGTCTTTTAATATTTTCCTCCAAAACCCTATGAAAATGAAAGAAATATTGGGCAGTCGGAGGGGCTCGCTTCGGTGGCGCCCCTTCTTGGATCCGCCAATGCGTATGTGCATAAAATTGCCTTTCAGATCTCTTTAATAAGACTTTCCCTCACTTTAGGTTTTAAGACTCCGCGGGTATCAGAAGAAATTGAAACGAATGCAATTTAACTAAGTTAGATCTACTGACCTTCTTAATTTAAATGCAGTTCTATCAAATATATATCTAACTCCATGAAATGTAGTCGTTTGTGTGAACTCGTCCCAGGTCGGTATGTCTATGTTCACGTCTTGTTTCGCCTCCTTTATCTCCAACTCTTTCGTATCCTTAACTGGTGGCAGAACGGAAGCAATGTACTTAGCTCCCTTGTTCCGTTTGGACATCCACTTGAAACGGTTAAATTTATCCCTCTCCAGGGCTCTTTTGTCAGACTCAGTAAAATTCAACCCAGCAAGAGGCCCTAAATATGGAGGGTCATTTCTGTTCACTGTTACTTGGTCCCACATCCTCGTGCTTCTTTTAACAAGTCAAAACTCGATTACATTTTGAAAAGTATCGAAGTAATAATGCGATTTATTTTCTATACCACGGATAATGGCAGAGAATGACAGTCGCAGCACTTATAAAATAAAAGAGTTTCATGTTGTTTTGTACCCGAACCAACAGCACAGACTCAAGTTTATTTTTATCAAAAGTTCTCTCTAGTTATGTTTCCGAACAGATTTTCAAATCCTGGCTATTAGTTTCTGACCGCCACTCAGGTGTTATCCTTTTGGTAATAAATTTACTCATTTGATCCGATTTACACATATTATTCGTACTGAATACCTGGGTTTTGCATACGTATGTAATATGACCAAAATAGTTGCAAGCATTAACCACTGATAAGGAATCCACATTACCGAATCCTTATCCGTATTAAAATTCTGGTACGAATTACGTATACTGGCAGAATTATCTTTTAAAACAGTTTTCTTTAACCGAAACAATTTTCTTTGGCGGAAACAAATAGTCCCACAGCCTCGGATATATATTAGAGGTCACGTCGGTTTGCCTTTTCTTTATTTGTATTCGAAAAGTTGAATTCGGTTCGGTAATTCAATTGCCTAAGTTTCCACTTTGTATGATATTTGAAGTTGAAGAGATCTGGAGATAAGTGATGGTTTGTTAAATCACATTTTTGTAATGCATTTGTTTCAAATCAAATGATCGATTATACTTTCGAATTATTTAATTCGAAATGAATGTTTCAAATGAACTATATTACGAGTACCGAATTGAGTCTGTAATATATTTCCTAACATATTTAACACCAACTTCCAAATTAAAGAATACATTAGGTTAAAAAGAAGTTATTTGATGATGCGACGACTTGGTGAATGCAAGCTAATTTACAACAGCTTCTGATATTTCTTAAGGTTTTGTTTGAAGGGGAGGAGTACGGATTGGAGCCATTTTCTGTGTAAATTGCGAACATTTCAGATAGTCTAGATAAATCACGCTCTGTTATTGAAGTGAATACATTGCAATTCAAAATGTATGTTAGGAAATTCGTCATTTTTGCTATTATGAATGAAGTGTGTGATAATATGTTGGCCATCCCATAGTAACAAATGTTCATCGGTAAAAATAAATTGATGGGGGCAGCACCTGACCGGCCTTAAGGTGAAGATGGAAGCTATTTCGTATTTTTGTTTAAATTACAGAGGATTATTTACTTATTCAAATGCATATTCTCTAACAATTATTACATGAATAACACAGAAACCATTATCAAAATAGTGATTCCTTTAATTAGATCATTAAATACTGTCAGCCATTGCTCCTTGTTCCAATCAAATTCAATCAA
>JBCAUI010544392.1:0-10669 GCA_038406195.1 Haplosyllis anthogorgicola
CAAACCTTGTGGCCTTACTCACCAAAATTCTGACAAAGTGCAAAACATCTCTACCCTGAGTAGTCACCGCGTCACATGCTACATAGGTATTCATAGGATTTTTGCTACAGTTCGTAATCAAAAGGCCTATGGGTTGTAGTCAGCTGTATACATACATGGTATTACTTACAGACCATATGGCTGACTCATTCTGATGTCTTTTCTCTCTAAAAAGCCCAATTGCACCTAGGCCAGCTTTGAGCTGTGAAATATGGATACCATTCTACGGGAAAACGTCGTTTACAACATAACATGTCACAAATGTACTCACAATAGTTTATCAACAAGAAAATAACGAATTTTTATAGATCCACTCCATTGTTATTGCAGTGAGACGTCTCTACCCAACAGTCACATATTTATGAAGAAGTGCTGTTTTTACACCAGCTTCGCATCCATTATCATGACTCTCAATTGACGACACAAAAATAAACACTGGCAACAATTGATACAAGAAATGACGGTAATCTCAAAAGCAAAATGATATCCATTACACTTGTCAATATTACAGCAATCAGGATATATTATTAATAACAACCTGGCCTGACTACAAGAGGTAAATCTGGAGGCTTAAAGGGCTTGTATAATACCAGCGGTTCAGCCAGGGGTTTGATTGCTGCTCTTTGATATAAAGAAGCTCTGATTATTTCTGTCAATTCGTTTTAACCCTTTCGGACCTGAGCTCTAAGGATCTGTCGTCACAAAGACAACAAAATGAAACATCCTGACACTTTCTTCAATATTTTAACAAAAGCCGACGTCGTTAATATACTTCCTGCTGCCACAAAGTTACCACATTGCGTGACAAAATTTGATTACTGTTTTGAATCGCAGTGAGACATCTTTTATTATTGCTATGGAGACGAACCCAGTTCTGTATTTTAATGTTAAAAATTGAGGTTTAAATGAGAAAAAAACCAAAGTACTTTAAAGTTACCAGCTGATTATCACGTGGCTGACATTTATTTTACAGCAAATTTGTCACAGATACAAGATGCAAGGAGTTTTATATGTCAATTGAACGAATAAAGCTAATAACGTGATGATGTGTAATAAATAGGATCATGATTGTGCCCTTTTACGATGACACATACAAAATTCACTGAAATCAGATGCCATAGATTAAATTAAATATGTCTTCAAATTAAATGTGTCTGTAAAACAATACTAGCACACAGAATGTTTCTTAATTGAAAGATGAACTCGGGACTGATTGCCTCTGATTGTCTCTAAATACATATTGTCACTGAATCTAGAAAATAAAATCTCAAAAATGAGATCAAATACGTGCGCCAGGTCAGCGCAACATTGCTCGTATTTTCAGTTTATTTTTGCTTAGAAAACGTCATATTTTACAACAAAGATGGGCTTACTTTTCATTTTTATATTTATTTGGTGTAATTACAGTGTCTGTAATATTTAATTTAAAAATATTCCGGCAAATTGTTTGAACTTGACTTTTCTCCCAGATGTAAAATATCATATGTTCAGGCAAATACGAATATTTTACAATCTCGGCTTCTGTGTATTGGACTCAGTCCGAAACAGTTAAACCGCCACCAACCGTAATTGTACTGGGAGGTTCAATTTACATTCAGACATGCAAAAATCTCGTAGACTTAAATCGGGTGCGATAGATCAGCGTGGATTGCGAGGTAATAAAATATCGCGAATATTTCAATAGTTTGTATGTGGAATGTCACATTGTTCTATTAACCTTAATGTGATATAAAATTCCATCTTAGGTTTCTGTTTGGGAAATGTTGAATGTCAATTTACAATCCACACACATTGCGGTACACAGGGGATTCCCCAAGAGAGTACTCCTGTTTATTTAAACCGTCTTGTCGTTCTATCAGGAGACAGAATTTAATACCATAACGTCAAAAAATATGATCATTTATTATTATGCCTCTAAATTACCAGAATAAAGTCTCCTTCCATTCCATTCTCCATTTCATTGCAACCAACTCGTTACAATGTGCAAGACCGGAGGCATCTGTTGTTTTAAGTACATCTTGAACATGTTTTATGTTGTTTTCGTGCCTGCCGCTTCAGTCTCTTTCCGAAACCGGTGTTTAACCATTTTATGGAGTTACTGAGGGTCCTATTCTGAGGTTGATGCAACGTAGGCATGGACGGAGCAAGATTGGATCCAAATACACGCTTTTACAATGTCACAATGACACTTTCGTAATCTACCATTACGTGCTAAACAGTTGCATATATTCATTTCCACGAACTCGCAAGCTCTCTCCATTGCATGTAAATTCTGCCATTGTATCATTGTACCCAATAATAATTACACTACCAAATGATCTTGGACCATTGTTATTAAGTGCATATACAATGTGTATTGACCCGCTTGACTTTTATCATTTAGATGCATTTCCTCCTTTGGCAAATCATCAAGGACGAGCACTTAGAGAGCGAGGTATATTGATGGTATTGATATTATGGTTCTGGTCAATAGGGTGAACGTAGATCAATGGTACTTGAGTCAAAGTTGATACGAATGAACCGAGCTGCATTCATATTGTGATGTCCATAAAGTAGTTGCAAATTACTCATTTATGGCCCTCAATTGCGAATATATGGGTAGTAGTATGGGTGACCATAGGCGTGCTTCTGGTCTTATTTTGGCTGTCCTCAATGTCCACATAATGTCCCAGTGTTGTACCTCGGTACAGAATAAAGTCAAAATTCATAGCTTCGTCAAATTCCAAGCGGTTTGCCTGTTTTAAAATAAACATGTAGTGTAGACTATGAGCTGTTTCGATAAACGTTCTTCTCTCGTCTTTAGGCTTTAAGTAATGTTTCCTAAGTATTTAATCTGTATTCAAGCTGTCAAATTCCTAAGTAGAAGCTGATTATCCAAGATATATGGTGTTGAAAACAATATGAAGTGGAAAGACAAATACAAAGTGTCTCGAAGAATTCTCATCAGTAAATAATCTGGTAACCCTTTCAAGGCGTAAAGTTTTACTTTTTTCTCCGAAAGGCGTTTTTAGAAAGAAAACCCAACAAATGCTACAATTCCAAATAACTGATTCTATTCAGATGTTTGCAACTTTTATAAGATACAAAGCAAGAATAATATTCCTTGATTAAAACTATTACCATTTATCTAACGGACGTTGAGTATTCATGATGAAAATTGAACAGGAAGGACTTAACAGAAGCTGTACAAACACAGCTAAACACAGCTCAACAACCATCAAAATGTATACATCCTGTTATGGAATTATAAGAGTATGACTTTAAATATGAGTTTAAATATGAGTAATGATAAAAGAGTTAAAGCAGACAGAAGTTATCAGGATTTGCAGCTGCTACCCAAAGATATACAACAGGCCCTGCTACAGGAGACAGCTTCGTCTTCTTCAGACAACCTCTTCATAAGAAAACAAATACCTTAAGTGAAATGTTGTCAAATACAGTAAGATTAATAGCAGTTTTCTTCAAATACAGAAGTGGTTTAAACTATTATGGAAATCAGCCGCACATAAAAGGAGTGTCGCCTGTGAGATCTGAGAACTGCCAGTCTGAGAATGAATGGGTTTTAGCTTGAAAATGGTTCCATTGAAGCTGGCTTGAAGGGTAACCGTAGTTGGATAAGCACTGCGACACTTGCACGAAAATACACAAGTATGCAAGGTCATAAAAAGTTATCCTTAGTACGTTTTTACTTCGCCCTTTCACTGTATGTATGAGTATGTATGTGTGTTTGTGTGTTGTTTTTAAACATTTCAGGGACTAAATACTCTCGTACCCATATCGGAGGAATCAAAATGCCCGTCCCATCTCCTACTATCAACATTCCAATAAAGGTACTCAATTGCTATTCATGACCATTCACTCTGTGAACCCATTGAGTCTTAAGTTCCTTGTCTCTATTGTCCACAACCCCACGAATGACATGGTCATTCCTAAACAAGTCAGCCTGATCTCCGGGGCTTTACGAGACCCATACATCAAAGCTGTTTTGTCAGGAAAGATGCAGCCGCTACCATTATGGCAGATCATGTGTGAAGACTGTGGGATATTGCTGACATTATTGAAAGAGTGGTTGCTTCTCGGGTCATTTACTCAGTTTCCTTTAGACGTGATCCACTATGTGTTTTGAACGTTTCAGCAACAGAAACGATTATAAAACCATTAAAAGAAAACAAACTTGCATCAAAGTTTAAAATGAAAACTAAACTTACAGCAGTTAACAGTCCACAGTTGATTTAAGGTAAAATAAATCACAAGCAATTGCATTAGATCATTCCGCTTTGGTTAAAGTGACCCTCTGATTTCTTCAGCAATGGTTTCTTTCACAACACCCCAAAATTTAATATGGTCTTTGTAGAAGGTATTAATACCCACTACGAATTCAATCAGGAGACAAACAATCTGCTTTAGGAATACTTTCACACACTACACATTTCATGGACAAACACAACTCAAGGCGCACTGAGTAATGCACTCCATCCTGAAACGTCCATTAAATTCCCCCTCGAGAAAGACAAAACAAAAGTAGGTAAAACATGAAATAAATATGAACACAATTCCGAGCTGATTTGCGTTTCTCCTTATATTTTTGGCTTTATGTCCTTGGAAAATAATTTTCTAAAGACCTTTTGTTGGTGGATTGATTTTATAAATCTTTTGTACATCTTTTCAAAATTAGAAACTGTAAAGAAAGTAACTCATTAGCACTGAAGTAGTATTTCGTGCTAATTGTTTTTATATTCACATCAAACAATAGTGGGCAAGCACAAATTAATTGGAAAAAGAATTCAATTAATCAAATGATTTGTTGTCCAGACTTAGCTGTGTATAAAATCAACTTTACACATCGACTTTCCTATTTAACATTCATTCTGTCAAATTGCACAGGTGAAGCTGATCATTCTAGATGTACAGCGTACATCTGAAGTTGTCTATTTTTAAGAACGATGAATGAGTAGATTTTTTTGTGTCGCGTCAGTTTGAAAAACAATAGGATCAAACGAACTGTTTATAAAATATTCTTTTTGTAAATAAATAAAAACTGCCATAAGAACCATTAGTTTCTCCACGGTGGTCACAGCTTTGACCTCTAGCAAGAGAACTATGTCTATCCCATTCCACATGTCCTTATCCATTTCGCTTTTGCCAAGTACCAACTTGACACCTTGGTGTGTACAACGCCATTGCCTTTTTTATGCTAAGTCAGAAACTGCATGCTGGAGGTAGTTTTGTAAGGGTTGCAGTTAAAACGGAAAGATATTTCTTGAAAATCCTATTGCATCGTTCATTATGCACAATCCATAAACACAGACCATTATATTCACCCGGATGAAGGTTATTCATATGGACACTGGCATAAACTTCCTGCAGCTGCACCCAGCCAGAAGTAACTATCCACTCGTGACCTTTATCTATAGTACGAAAATGGACATATGTGACTGTGAATGGTCTCATGGACGCACAGTTTAGGTGCAGTGACGCCGATACAAAAAATATATGGTCGTTGTACAATTTTATACGTTTACGAAAACTGTACAAAAGGCGTGCTCCCGCAAGAAACACCATTTACGCTAACGTAAATGATCCGATCGTGTCTCTGGCATGACACTTATGTTTCGTGTTTCAGAAGTATTAAGATTCGAACTGTGCCATTCGCAGTCCATTCAGCCAAGAGCAGCGCGAGTACTCGCTAGGCCACAGCGCTCCACTCATAAATACGACTTCTCTTCACTGACACACAATAGAACACAAAGGTCCAAAAAACGACAGGAACATTTATCTCCCTTATGTAAACTGTTCAGAGGTAATTGTGCTCATAACTACATGTCACACGGAAGCCTTCAATATCCCACCGGGTTTTACTTTTTTCACAAAATGCAACAATTCACTCACTCAGCAAATAGACAATTCATGTACATGTCGCCAAGGCTTTTTCTCCTTTTCAATCACGGTTAGATTTTAGGGTTGGAATGTTCAACTAATTCAATGGCTTGCAGCTCTTTCTAGTACAGAACATTGTTTATGGTTTCCCCTCCTTTCCTACCTTGCACATCAAAGTTGCATGATAATCTGAAACGAAGGCTCCCTGGCCACATTTCAGTAAACAGTGTCATTTTGCCTTCAATATTTCATGACTTTACGCAATTATTGTGACTACACATTTTAATTGATACTGAAGATCTTAAAAGTGTCTCAAAGATATGTTAATTTGCCATTCTTAAAAAGACCAAAAAGTGTATATTGCTGATATCGACCGATCAGTTGTTGGTTGGTAACAAGTCAACACTTTAGTTACAATAATCATTTTGTCTGATCGTTGAGCCTGATCAAATGAAGAAGCAAGGATACAAAGGGCAGATACGAGAACCCTAGCGATAGGCTTCCAGGACCACCTCGCGCACATCCAATAAGACTGCCCTGTGTGAGCATGCACTTCGAACAGTAGCCCTCTAGGATTTCGATGCCATTACTCTAAGGTACTAAGCCACGTTTGGTGGTGTAATTTTTTATCTGTACTCACGTCGACACGCAATATAATATAAAATAATTACAGATGTATCAAAAGTCAACCAAACAGTGTGCACCCTTTGTTAGAAAATTATCAATGCTGCTGTCAATGGAATCGTGCTTTATGAAAATTAAGCAGAATCCTGACACGACTATTAAACAAACAGACATGACTAGATATGATGTATGCGACAGTGATCGAATGTGCGTATCTATTGCATGATGTAGTAGCTGTCCGATGTATGAGCATGTCTTGAATAGGAATTTGGTTCAGCTATTGATTGATCTTCACTGTTGTTACTTATGACTATTGTGCGGAGTCCTGTTTCATTTTGAAATATAAAAAGATTCCAAGTAAAGGCCATTGTTAGGGAGCGTTTATTTTTCTTATATTTCATAGTTAACTGATCATCATAGTTCTCAGGGATTAATAAGAAAACGACACAATACAGATCATAATGTAAAATGTCTCTGCAAAATATGTAAAGAGATTCCTAACATTGTCTTCACATGACGTTTGGATTTGGGATTATTTTTCGAGCAAATGGCCCAGCAGCAGAACTTTTCTTGTATAACTTTTTACCTTACGATACGTCATTACTTATGTAATTAGAATAAGATACGACTTAAATATCAGAAACTAATAACCGTTTCTTTTCTGTTTCTTTTTCCTCGAGGAAAACAAATTAAGATTGAAATAATCTTGCACTTAAAAGTCAGGTCTCAGGATTCACATCATCCTTCCTCTTCCTCATTAAGTCTTTATCAGTATCACTCGACGCCACTTTTATATTCAATGAAAGCAATTTCACTAACAAGAGATAAATGAAAAGTAACACCATAAATTTATTTACAGTAAATTGGGGAGCTCCAACCCTTTAGGTGCTGTAAGATAAATACTGATCTGGTCTCCAAAGCTGCATATATCATTTCTCGTTTTGTCATATAAAAACCCTCAAGTGATAAGCATAATCCAAGGAAAGCGCTTGCCAACGTTCCACAATACGGTTGTCCATGCTCATAAATGGTTTTTTTTTGTAAACGTACTCCATAAGACTAATTAAAGAAAACGTGAGTAGGGAGTGAGGGAGTAGATACGAGAACCCTACCAACAAGACTCTTGCACGCACCTTGCCAGCAACCATTGTTATAACTACATTTTAAGTACAACAGCCAGTGAATACTTCATACAAGAAAGATTCAGAAGTCATAGTCGGAGACTGAAACCGGTCTTACGCTTACTAACAGGTTTTTGGTTGGTTGGGCCTACAGTCAAGTTTTTAATGTTCATGTCAGGAAATTGAAACCCGATAGTAATAAAAGCTAACACTTTGTGCTACCGATCTTTTACGTATGTAACTCACGATTATGACAACTTAGAGCAAAAGTCAAACTCCGGCTTCTTTAGTGTTTTTAAAAGTCATTCACCTTCTCATCACAGGGACATGACTTATTGTAACTCAATAGTCGATAACGGAGAGGAGAAAAACGTTTCAGTCTTAAACGGTTATAAGCGGGTAGCTGCCTGTGAATTTTTATGAAGCTCGAGTGCAGGATTTTGCTATGAGCAAGGGAACCGTTTTGTCTCCCCTGCAGAATGTAAATACACAATATCACACGGGAGGATCATCATCTGCAGCTGCAAGTAGAATTTCCTTCTGCATAAAAGGTGAAGCTGCCGAAAATGATTGGAAGTAGAAGTAGAGCATGGCCGCAGATGATGGGTCTTGACTGACTTTTTTCCGGCAGTTATTAATGTATTATGCAATTCACAATGCTCTTCATGAATACTGCAACCCACGTATTTTCAATTCCAGTAATTGTATTCTGTCGATTTCCTTCGGTTGCAAACTATGCGATGTTTGGTAAGTGAATATAAAGGTACAGTTAAAATGCACATGAGACTTTGCCATATTATTTGACAGTTTAACTATCTTCAATAAAAGAGACCTGCATGATATATGGAGATGTAGTATAAACCAAACATTCGCAATTTGCAGACCAGATAATTCAGCGACCATTTTCAAACCACACTGCCATAATCGCTGCAATTATGTCTTCATGAGACATGCGATCAAGCAAAAATAAAAGCCATTTATTTCGCTCTTCACTTAATCACAATCAGGTTAAACAAGTACTCAATGAAATGAAAATTTGTTGACAACAAACCCTGTTGAATAATTCATGAAATTCCAGGTCGCAGTTCTGGATTCATTAATAAATCATCATGGATTTAAAGGGCCATCCAGTGTCACTGGATTAGCATAGAAGGGGAATGCCTAATGAAGAATTAAATGCGCTCAAGAAATGTGACTCGCTAATTAATGGAAAGAGCAAATACGAAGTTTCCTGTCTTGATTGGAGAATGTGGGTAAATATGTTCACGATGGCATGCAACATCAGCGATATCAAAAGAGCATCTTCATTATTTAAAGATGAATATCAAATGCGACAGTAGCAAATTTCTTCTGCTTTTATATGTGTAGCTTAGCATTTATTTTTTAAGTACAATACACTGTATCGAACTGATAATGTTCCACATAGTTTTTTTTCACTTGTGGACTGATTATTTTGTTGATTTCCATAAATTTAAATCTAAATGAGCTTCGTCTCCCAGGCTACAGGGCAACACGTCTGAAACTATTTTACCTCAACTACTTTTTGCATAACTTCATATCCAGGCTAATTTCTTACTGTATAAAAATAAACTTCAAAATCCTGTTGCAAATACTCGCGTCAGGTGATAAACAAACACAAGGTGACAAAACAAAATTAATCAACATGATCATGATTTCGTACTCAATAACCCGAACTGATACCTCTCGATAAATCCATACTGGAAATTTGCGCAAAGATGAAAACAGGTAATTGTAAATTTACTTTAATGTAATATGTAAACGTAAAGTCAATAGAACCGTTTATTCGTTTTTGTCACACGTGTACGAATCGATGTCCATGCGATATTTGTATTTAGAATTGGAAGCTATGATGTTATGCGCAAACTATTGTTTTCAATTAAATTGCTAGTATTATTTTAAGATACATGAGCTCTTACAATCGTTTTTAAATCTTGAACACAAAAATTCATTTTTGCTGACACTATGTTGTACATTTTTATTGTGGTCGTGTACGTAATTACTATCTTAAAAGTTCGTTTTGCAATAAAATACATCACTGCATAATTATGTCACTTTTTGAATTAACGTACAGCTTTTTGATTGAAAAAGAAAAAAATCGTTTACATTGGAATTAGCATTCTTGTCCTATTTGGCGAAATGTTAGATTGCTGTTCATATTTTTCTCTGTGCATATTCCCATTTTGACAATCTTTACAGATTTTCAACCGCCGCATGATTTAAAGGCAGGAACTTAATTTTTTGCCAGTTTCTCAGTGTTAGACAAATTGTAACGCTTAAAGAGCTTCGAGTCTCCATTGGTATTCAGAACCAGTACAAAGACATCAATTTTCTCTCAAGTCCTTCTAAGATTGAACTGAGGTTTATACGTCTAATCAGAAGGGAACCAGCAGGAAGTGCAGCTTCTGCAGCTGCAAGTCAGAGACAAGACAATCGGCAGGAAATAAGTCATTTGTCAACTTTTGAAAAGGGAAAACAAGATAGATGTGTATGTATGGGAGGGCTTAAATTGACTGTTTGATTTGGGATGTTATGATTTAATAGTATCAGTAAATCAAACTGCTTCGCTTTTCGCTGCAGGCCTCACGCAGATTCATAGCTCCATGGCCATTTCAACATAAATTGTATTGCAACTCAAATTCCGTAAACGTCATGTTTTTTCTTTCCTCCAGTGAAATAGCAGCGTATATCTCAAGATGGAAAAGATATCCTTTAGCAAGGTGTCAGTGATGTCTCGCGTGGAATTCGATACACGACCCTTGTCTTCAAATAAGACGTATTCATTCAGAATGCAGATATAGATACATGCATTTAAAAAGACGTGCGCATAAGTATACAATGCCATACAATCAAGTCTCCGTGGGAATTTTGAATTTACTGAGTAATTGCGACTCTGCTATGGCCTGTACACGTAAGTTATGTATGTATGTATGTATGTATGTATGTATGTATGTATGTATGTATGTATGTATGTATGTATGTATGTATGT
>JBCAUI010544403.1:0-10669 GCA_038406195.1 Haplosyllis anthogorgicola
CATGTCCGATGGAGGGGGGGGGGGGGGTATGTTTCATGTCACATGGGGGGGGGGGGTCTGTTCCCAAGATACAAACCAAACTGCCTGCAATCTTCGTGTGTCTAAGCCGGGTCCCTACGGGCCCGGCTTAACTAATCGGTTGTAAAATGCCAAGAGATTCAAGTCAATTACTGAAGGATACACAGTGAATATTAAATCACGAGTACAATGGCCGACACCGACGTTACAGTCCAAAACGCCAATGGAATACTGTTCAGCAGATCACCATTCAGTGTTATACCATACTGTAAATGAAAAGATTAGTGTTAATTTACATAACATTGAAGAAAACACGCCAGAAATAATAATCACAAAATTAGCCTTGTTTATGAACAAATTAGTATTGACACTTTCAAGCTGTCATTTGAAAATAGTGTGGCCAAAACAACAAGTGTGGGTGCTCATTCACAATTATGTTCCATTACATATTCGTAGCGCAGTAAGCATTACATAATACACTGGTCATTGAGATGTCATTTCTTTCTTGAAGCTTCATATTTATGTTTACAGTCATATCAACCTTCATGTGCAGTAGGCGCAGTTAATTAATCTGGTCATTAATATAAGGTGTGTGTTTGCCTTTCATATGGATGGGATATGTGTAATAAAAGCCTTTCCACCTTGGATGCGGCAAGGATGTTGGGCCGACATAATTTGCAGCTTAACAATGTAGTTAAAGATCACTGCTTGGTAGTGTACACTCTACAAGAAGACTTCACGTAAAAGCGATACATTAGGCTCATCACTTTACCTTGAAAGCTTTACTTTTTGTCTCGTCTAGCCTGCTTGTCTATGCTATTTGGGAATATTTTTCGGTACGAAACAGGTGTGCATGTTTCAGTTCCTTGCACTGCAGTTTCGTCAGTATTTCTTTAACTAATGTTATTCCAATACTGAATTAACTGTAATAGGTCAAATCTCAGTTTTGGGAATCGAAAAGGTCCAACAGCCAATCATTACATGCAGATATCTTGCCGAGTGCTTCACCTGCTGACGTGAGAGGAGGTCCTGCAGTGTAGCTGTACACACGATTGGGAGCCAGTACATTACCTTGGTAGGAGAGGTACTTAGCACTGGATGATTTTATTGCTCCGCTGTCACATTGTTATGAGCTAGTCTGGTGTTGAGCTTGGATAGTTATATTGTTGGAGGAGGTCAAACACATATTTCACATTAATCTTACTACGTTGGAAAACTTGCGTTATCGTCTGATTAGACTCTGCATGGTGAGACTGGTCTTTCTTTTCACTTATTTGAGTAAGCTTTACTCAGCATACATCGAACAAATATGGCATCTGTCAGAAGTAAACTGGAATTGTTTAGCAGCAGATCATCACTAAGAAGAGAGGCATTTAGAAAGCTAAAGAAGCATGACGTGAAAAGTTCCAGTTTTGATGGATCTTTGAGAAGGCTTGAAGGAAGCAGGTACATAACACTACTTTTACATGTTTATGCATTGTGAATGAGACGTTTCATTTTTATTAAAAATATGTGTATCTGCGAACATTATTTTCGTTAGGTTAGGTTCCTGAGAGGGAGAGTATGAAATGGGAAACAGAAAAAAATTTACATAGCTATTTGCACTGCTAACTTACTACAACATATGACTAATACATGGCTTGTTCTGGTTTGACTTACAATTCCCTTCATTTGTTTATTTCAAGCCGGAAACCATTTTTTTGTAATTTACATTTTAGTCTATGGAAAGCGTCTGTGGTTGTTCACCGTGTTTTAATTTGTCGAATAATCATGAGTCTTTGTGATTAAAAAGTGATAACCTAAAATGTTAGAATGCTATGCTTTGTTTTAAAAGTGTTAACGAGACAGCTTTCTGTCTGTGTGCTACCAAATTGACTCCTCCATTAATAATTTATTATTAACGGGTATCGTTTGGATAAAGCAGACAGGACGTAACTAAATTATGAAACAAACCTTGGTTATCATTACCTTCTCTTCAGTACAGTACATGTATTATAGCTGCAGCATCGTGCCATCGAATGGCATAGTACTGACTGCTGAACGGAAGAAATGCACCGACAAAAAGTTTTCCAGCTTAAGTAAATATTTAGCACTTGCTGCTGTAGATTTGGAACCGTGAACTCAAAGCTGCACACTTGCGAACTGACACTGGCCAGTAAACTTTACTGCCTAAAGTTACCGAGTTAACTGTTATGGTAACAAATATTCTGATTGAAATAAAAAGTAACTTTCAATGTATAGTCCAGATAGGTGTGAACCAAAAGCTTTCCTAGCCGTTTTGAAGGTTCACAAAAATTGTCATGGTCTTCACCGTTTATCACTGATAAATTTGTTTAAAGCACTGCAAAATGCAGAAAAGAACTCGCATTACCAGTCACATCAAGAGTTGATTGGGCATTTACATAATAATGTTTGTGTAGTTCCTTTGAAGGGTTGATGTGAATCTTGTAATTAGCAAAAGGAGCTAATGAGGACAAGACGTTGAATCACCTTTTTTTATGTTTAGTTAAGGCTCAATGTTCATAAACAGACAAGTAGGATCTGCTTCATTTTGCTTTGTTATTGCGATTCCCGAAGCAGTTCCTTCTTGTGTTTCTAATGTCAATGAGCCTATCAACTACAACGATATATATTAATATTTCTGATGCTCAGCTTTGTTTATGATGTTATGGTGAGGAAGGTTAGCTTATTATTACAGCTTCGAAAAACAGAATTGTTGTTACAGCACAATGTAACAACACACACATGTCGTGATGGAAAGATGTTGACATGTTGTTGATTTCCTGTGCGAAAGATAATTAACTTTGTCTGAACTGAACGTTTTGTGTACAGGTTATTGTCAAGATCTCGATTAGATGCCTAAAAGTACTGAAATTACGACCGCGCCCATGTATTATGCCGTATCTATTGTCTCTGTCTAATTTCTATGTGACTTAATGTCTATACAGGCTTCCATATTAAGTGTGTGGCATGTGTACGCTGAGTGAAATATGAGAGTCAAAATGAATAGTACAGTGATCTATTATTCTACCTTCACTTAAACTAGATTTTTGTTATTGTTGGAGATGGGGAAGAGAAGTTGGTACATTTTCCCTTCAGTCGGTTAAATCAAAGTACTAAAGCGGAGAATGAAAGACATCAAAGCGATTTCACAACAATACCTGCTAAAATGTTCAAATGTCGCACGAGCATGACTTTAAGGCAACAACGCTACAATCCATTAACGTTTGACATTTACTGCCGGCGTAGCGGCAGCAGTAATGTTTTCAGTCGTGTCTCGTCCCACTTACTGACATTTTGTGCTGTCTGTCTGTCCAGGTTCTAACTTTTGAAAGCTTAAACCTAATGATTTGATTTTTTGCATGTCAATGCATAATTGGAATATCTAGGCCAAGTTCAAATTTCAAGGTTATTGTGACAAGTTCAAGGTCACAAGAGTGAAAAAAATAAATTTTAATCTTTCTTCAATAGCTTCTGACTGACTTGAATTAATATCTTCAATTTTGGTATGTTGATAAAGGAATACCATATCTTGGATGTCGCATGGTTTTTAAGGAATTTGAACTATGGAAAGTCATGGTCAAAATTAATGTTTTCTGATTTATTTTATACTCAGCTGTTACTTCTAAACTACATGACATGGAGAGCTGAATTTTAGATATGTGGTACTTCATCACAAGCTATAATCAATATCTGAGTGCCAAGTATACAAGGTCAAGGTCAAGGTCACAAGAGAGTAAAATATTTTTCAGACCTTTGTGTGTATTCTGAAATTACAGTATGTTACAATTTTCACTTTCAGCATAGCTGTGAACATAGCTGAGTACATAAGCTATGCAAAGATTTAAGTATTTTCTCTGAAAACTGTAAAATATGCTTGGAAAACCAAAAAATAGCTTCCTTTTCTTTGAATGGCTACTGTTTTAAGGTGGAATGTGGTAACAACTTAATTTTTCATAAATTGGTAATTATTTATACTATCTATGTCATTACTGAATACCAAGGTCATTGGGTCAAGTTCAAGGTTACAGTAGTAAAATTGTGATTTTTGACTGGTATCTACCAAAATCACAAGTTACAATGCTTGTGACAAGTAGATTCAGTCAAGGTCAAAAATAAGTCAAGGTCATTTGAAGGTCAAATTTCTTTATTTTGTTCATAATTTTCCATGTTTTAACATTTATGGCATTTGAATGACTAAAATGCGAAGCGGGCAGTGGGCCTTCAACTGAAAGGCATTCTTGTTTGCTGATGTAAATAGGATTTAGCTTATAAATCTCTCAGCAAAAGAAATTGTATCTATTGTTCACACTTTTTAGCAAACAAAATTTGCGTACTTTGCAAATAAATTTTTCTTTTTAAGTGCATGTAAACCAAAACTTAGATGGCATATCGTAAAATGTTTCGAACAAGTATTGTCACACTAGTGAGGTTTACCATTGTTGTATTGGTGGAAAAAGCAGGTGTAGCACCAGCCGTCACCTTTGGGATCGCCACACACAAGCAAGAAAGAGTGCAGGTGAGAGATCCACCCTGGCTTTAAAACTCATGGGGAAGATCACACGAAGTTCAAAACAGGGGTAACCAGTGGCCCCAAAAATGGACTCTGGTCCAACATATAAAAAAAAACATTGTTGTACTTACATAATTACAATCAGTACTGGCCAATGAAAATTGAAACAAAACAATTTGTAGAACTTCTGTGATCTGTTACAGAATAGATTTAGACGTAATCAGGAGGCTTTAGCAAAGGTTCACCTGTGTCTTTTCTGATCTATAAATGAAGCTTATTCTTACATCGAGGTCTTAACCTGGCTTACTGTTTGACTTATTGATGACTGTAATTTCCGGCAGGTAGCATTAATTGGATTATCAAAGGATAAACATACATCATTGTCATTATCCTTTATTAGCATCCGTAGTTAATGTTGAATTTATTGTGACGGTTTAACGTTACATCCTTTTGACTACAGTAAATGGTTTTCGTTTTTCTCTACCAAATGTCCTCGTGCACTTGATCAATACGGCCTTAATTTCCAAGCTTTGGTTCAGTAATTCATTTTTGTCCTGTTGCATACCTTTTGATAGCATGCCTGTGTGCAATTTGTTGAAATGTTGTTCAGTGTATATTCTGCCAACAAACTTGGAGAAACTCAATTTATAATGATAATATTGCCTTGATTGGCATCGCATATTGACCACACCTTAAAGCTCTGTCTGATTATCCACTTGCCTGATCTGTGATATCAGTCTATATTGAGTATTTGTCAAATATAAATGTTGTTACTTTCTCTGGTCAATTGTAAGAAGACCAGACTCTAAACCGCCTATCAATACTACCTGCAAAAGAGTAATCCTGTATGATCAATACTGTGTTGGCAAGAACCTTTGCAGATATACATATTACGTGTCACAACCTAGACTTTCTACATTTGGTTTGAATATTTATGAAAGGCTTGAGTTTAAGAAAACTTTGACAACACACTACACTTACCTGAAAGAAAGACCAATTTATTAATGGTATGCAATTTCCATGAAAACATGTAAACTGAAGAACTTTTTATAATCTAAATGTGTACGTGGATAATCAGATGCTATCTGAATCTTTATGGCTATTTCTGTGACCAGTCTTTTCGCTTTGTCCACAAACAAATCCGGCCTACAGAATGGACAGACATATTAAATCATGTCTCTGATGAAACTCAATCATTTTAAATAGCATAAGCGCAGAGTAATCATCGCTGATATGGAATGCGTCACCTGCTAGCTATTTATAGCCAAAGAAGTCTGTCGTTAAATGAAAATGTTACAAATTCCTTTCTAAATTCGGTACATTAGTGGGTGCCACATTGTTGAAGAAAATCCGTTGTTATTGGCGTACAGGTGTGGCTGGGACATTGTGTAGTCTATATAATGAAATGTTTTCGGCCTTTCGGAACCATCTATGAAAGGTTCAGTTTCTTTAGAATTTTTGATACACAGAGTAGTCAAAGATACATAAAAGAATTTTATCCCGGTTTTGTACAAGCATCCCCTGTATCTAATGTAGAATATAAGTTGCCATTTGGTCTTACACACCCTTTTCATCATTATGGATTTTTTTCTATTCTTCATCCATGTTACGGTTAATGTTTAACACGATCTTCTTGTTTCTTTTCAGGTAAGCTACATTTCATTTTCTGCAAAAATAAATTCCAAACTGGTCATTCCGCTGGTAAGTATGTCAACTATTCTGGTTTTGTGGCCAAAAGTTTCTTAAGAAACTTCATATGGGCGAGAAGATTTGTCAGGGTTGCCACCGGTCAGGGAAAAATAATCTTTTACCGGGTCAGGGAAAAGTCAGGGAATTTCATTCACATTAGACAAGATATTTTTCATTCTACACTCTATAACAAAAGTTATGTTAGCTACTTGAAAAACAGTTGTACATGACTTTCAAATATTCGTTATGGTTGGGGAAAATGACCGATTGGTCAGGGAGAAGTCAGGGGATTGTTTATTGAAATACCCAGTACCCGCATGTTGTGTTTGCCTCGCACGATACGCGTGAAGTTAAATGTCTTTACAAAAATATGTGCAAGGCCAAGGAGGGGAAAATAGCCACCCTACCAAAAAATGAAAAACCAAAACATGTCGGTTTTTTATGATTCTTTCTGCTGTGGACATATCAAAACTTATTTGCGCAAATGTTTATTCCTTGATTTGACCTTTCAATAAAATACTTTCGTTTTCGTGGGGTTTTTTTATTCGTCGGTGATCGATTTCCACAAGTAAGCCAAATACGGTAGCAGTAGAACAAATTGCCATCTACTGTGAAGCTGGTCTGTGGCTTATTGAAACATTATGTTGAACACGAACGACATCTACCTTTCCCTGTTTGAATGCTCTGTAGTCCAACAGGTAGTCTTTTTAATAACGAAAGACAACTTCGTCTTTACCATAGGTGGTAAAAGCTGTTTAAACATTCTTAAAACGTAGTATAGATGGCAGCATCAGTAACTAATTGCTTTATTTTGTTGTACTGCTAGTACATTTTCCCTGAGAGAAAGCCTAAAAATATAAAGAGCTGAGTCAAGGTCCAAAGTATATTACCATCTTATTTGAGGGAACTATTTAAGGAAGTTATTCCAATAAATGAAGTTTGGTTTTTTTTCACCGTTTATGGTACAATCGTGGTTTATAGTAGTGATTTTATTTGATACTGCATTATTCATCTAGACTTCTGATTATTCGCATACCTAACAAAACTTATTAAATCGGAGAAACAAATCACAAAACATCAGTTCAAGTTGCATTTCCGCGTGACTTCAGTCCAACAGGGACATGCTGTCTTATGTGCGTCAATCATTAAATATTCAAAAGCACAATTTAACTAGTGCATAGCAATGGTGTCTTCCCTTCTTAAATGAACTGGATGTACACTTGTTGCCATGCAGGCTTCAGGCGCATGACCTTTATCGTTCTAAAACTGTAACAATTAGGAGCAATTGTGAAATCAACGAAACGAAAAAAGACGATTTATTTTTGGTACAACCTATGAATGCAGCACATTCTCGCGAAATCTTTGGCGAGAATTAAGAATATGCACAGTCCACCTGCAGTTTTATTTCCAAGCAAAATTTAACCAATAACTTATGTGCTTATGTGTTAACATCCTTGATGAAGGAAAGTCCCAAGGGAATCTTCAAACCAGGTGCAGTAAAATCAAGATAGAGTATGTGTGCAGATAACACATTGAAAGGCTTACTTTTTGCATTTATATTGGTTAAGCAGTCGAATAGGAAAGTGTATTGTGAATGATTTGACCAACACGACCCATTGATCACCCCATCCAAGGAAATTCAAGAGAATTGGCGACAATAGAAATTCACGCTGTTCATGTGTTGTCAAGAAAGGACATCATGAGTGTTTATTTTTTCCAACGAAGATCAGTTCTATTGTTCGAACATTACAGAAACCATACCGATGCAGTAACAACCAAGTGGTCCATAATGAGGGAGTGAAGAGAATGCTCTCCGGCTGAAATACAAAATCGCTACACAGACATGACAGTTTTACGCAGAGTGTCTACTGTATTCAGCTGCTTCTTGGAATTTTGATATGACATTAATGAGGTCTCCAGTGTTCACAAATATGTCACATGCTCTAAAGAAATGAGTCTGAGAATGGTGTGGAAAAAAGGAAAAACGTTGTTCGCAGCTGAAATTCTTACAGATTAAATTCATTCACTATGCATTCATAAGCACAAGTTCAACACGGTAAATAAGACCTGAGCATGAAAGTTACCATTAGAATGTCTGGGTAATGAAGAAAGTAACTTTCATGATGTTTTTTTTTCTCAATTGTTATTTCTGACAATGCCAAATGAGCGCATAGACCAGACAGACTTTGTTTTAATTTCGAGCCTATAATACCAGTGGTTCCAGTTCTTTAACTTAACGGTTTTTCACAACATTTATAATGACGTTTTCATCCCAAACTCAGATATGAATTCCTAATAGGGAGCTAATAATGGAACCATTCGCCAAGCAGTTTATTAAGGTTTCACCAAATGATTTTCCGTTTCAAAAGTTTTGCACCACGTTTTCAGGTATCAGATCTTACATTGCACGATATGAAGGAAATTAATGCGATTCGATACGGTTACCGCAAATGGGAAATTCCGACCTTTTTACAAAGGCTTCCACTTAGCTGAACACAACGTAAAATGGAAATCTGGAGACACGTTTATTTACACACAACTTGTACTGATACGGTTCCTCGTAAATCGGATAAATCGGATAAAAAAGAATGTGAAATGTATCTGCTTTGTGTATGAAGCTGTGTAAATTGCGAACGATTATTTATTCGCGACAGACGTTTCACAATATCAAAGTAAATCTGAATGACTTTTTGCTTCCTTTAGATGTCATTCTGAACTATTTGTCAAACGATCTGTAAAGCGCATGATGTGCCATAACATACAAAAAGTGTGCAAAAAGTTGCTGTATTCTGCTTTCGTCTGAGAAGTTTTAAAACGATATTACGGAACAACGGAACTCTATGCAACAAGCAATTCTGAAAGCTCCATGGATGAGAACCGTACCGGAGATTCTCGTTATTTAGACCTGGTCTTATAGATGAGAAATACCCTTTTTGGCCAAATAAAATTGGCACCAAATAAAAGACCATGGTCTTATAGTCAAGAAGATGATCTAATTAATGAGAAAGGTCAATCTTGTAAAATCAAAACAATTCTACTAATGGCTAATTTCCTCAAATTTTAAAGGATAAAGTAATGATAAAAACATCAATGTTTCTCAATAAATAAATTTTGTTTTTAGTTAGAAGGTAAATCTGACACAAAAAGCCACAAATAGCTAATATAACGGGGCTTTTTACAGACTTAAAACAATTCACATCAGAATTAATTTTTTAGACCATGGTCTAAATATTGAGCCAAGGTTCCTTTATTTAGATCATGGTCTTTTATTTAGGGGGTCTAAATAACAAGAATCTCCGGTAGTAAATGATACAAAGTGCCGTGCTGATTTAATGCCTGCTAAATAGGAAACTCTGGAATCTATTTTAGGTTCTGAAAGTGGACTTATATATCACAAGAATGCCTTTCAATCGAAGGCCAAACCGCCCGCTTTGCCAATAGTCGTTAAAACACTAAAGCCAGTAAAACATGAAAAACATTACAAAAAATATGGAAACTTAACCTTCAAAGTGACCTTGACCTTTCAATGACTTTGACCTTTATTTTGTCCTTGACCTTGTATATTGGTCAATCATATCAGAACATTTGAGATTTGCAAAAATCAACCAAAATCAAAGATTGATGTTCAAATGACCTTGACCTTCAAATGACCTTGACCTATATTTTGACCTTGATCTCATTTATATGTAACTAACATTAAAACATATGATATTGGCAAACATTAGTCAAAAATATCACATTTTATAGCTGTGACCTTGAACTTGAGCTGATGACCTTGATACTTGATCTTGACCTAGATATTATGAAGACGTACCACCATACTGAAAATGAAATTGCTAGGTCAAGCAGTTCAAAAGATATAGCCTGTATACAGACAGACAGACTAACACACACACACACACACACATACACAGACAGACAGACAGACAGACACGACTGAAAACATTACCTTCCCGCATACGCGGGCGGTAAAAATGACATACAACCGAGGTACACCGTCCTTTGGGAAAAGTAAGGCCAGCCACATGTTAAAACGTAGGAGGTAACCATTCCGAACATGATGTTACTACAGAATACACGAATTTTCGAAAATGGCGGACATTTTTCGAATTTTTTCTAGTATCAAGTATTGTAAACATAGCAAAATGTTGTGTCATATACTCAAGGTATGTCGGCTTGCTAGAGTCTATCTCCCGCTGTCGTCTGCGGACACGTTCTGATGTACGTATTTGGACATTTGTAGACTAAAAACATCCTGAGGATAAACTCATTAATTCATGTCTTCGACTTTCTATAAATAAGGCTAGGAAAGAAGTTATATAATCATTTAATAACGTTAAATGTCCAAAGTGGCAGAAGGCATTAATTTTATTTAGTGTCGAATAGCTGCAATCGGTAATGGGGCGGAGTGAATGCACAGAGCAAGCGAAAGCTTAAAGTCATTTCTCA
>JBCAUI010544414.1:0-10668 GCA_038406195.1 Haplosyllis anthogorgicola
GCTTATATCGATATCCCGCTTATATCGATGCCATTTTTCCGCACCAAAAATATCGATATATCTGGGGACGAGTGTATGTCGATTTAAGACTTTTCAAGTAAAAATAGAATGATCCAGGATCAAAACAAAACCCTAATGCTATTCCAATACAGATTGTGAAGTTAACCCTTTACTATCTATTTTAAAGGAAAAAGTCACTTTGTGACATTTGTTTCCAGATAAATTAGAAATAATGCCAAATTTCATCTTTTGTACTGATTACAACTATTTGTTCATATTTTAGATCCATCTAAACATAGTTACACTTGTACCTTTCATCCCATAAGATTACAAAGCTATTTTTGGATGAAATGTGAGTAATTTACATTATTTACATCATTACAATTTCTTGGATCAATTTATCCAACCTTATGAACCCTATTGTACCTGAGCAACATTCCTTTATTAAGGCAAGGTTTATATGTGACACTATATTGGTTCTTTTGCAAGTTTCAATTGGGAGACTTGCTGTCAACTCAACTGCAATGCATGCAAAGAGGCTGAGAAAGGCCCCTTTCAGGTGTGTTTTGGATGAAATCAGTGTGTTAATTGATAGACCTCCAACTTCGCATTGCAGAAATACCAACCCTGTGTCAAACACCTATCCTTTGATCTTAAGTGTTGTTAAGGTTTTTCAGGGTTACAAAGGTTGCCCAAATTTTAAGGTTGCAAAGGTTGCTAACCCCATTTCAATCATACATAATTTCTCAAACAATTTTAACACATTTCAATAATTATTTGTAGAATGTCTGCCAACAAAAGAATAAAGTTGGATCTTTCTCAGATGGAACTCTCATCTGACTGTTCATCTGATTCTGACCTAGAATCCCTAATTACTCATTACAATGATGACAACAGTGATGCCAGTTTTGGTCAACCTAAAGAACCTGATCAACCTGAGATGGATAATGGTCGCTTTGAGGATTGTCCCGTGCTGCTGTCTCTTCTTGAGCAAGATGACACTCCTGCTACCAACAGCAACGATAACACCAATGAGCCACCTCAGGTGAATAAATCTTACATAATACATGTGGAAAATAGTAATTCTTACTTGAAATCGATGTTTCATACAAGTTCTTATTAAATAATCCATTAAATATTCCAATAATAATTTTGTTTCACACAACTTAGCTTATCTAATAAACATTTCAATATATTGGTATTTAGGACACTTCATATCTGGACTTAGAACCAGACATTTACAGAATAGCACAATAATAGCATTGTCCCACATAGATATCACAAGTATACACCAATAAAAATATTTTTATAATAAGGTAATTTATCGTGTAGAATGCAATCTGCTTCAAAACATTGTTTGGGGTATGTAATATGATGTCAATTTCTAAAGGATACATTTATTTCTCCATGCATTTCAATGTAAGTGACTGTGTTTCAAATTTCTTCAGACAAGAATAAACTTACTCCAAATGATTTTAACAAGCAGATTGGTATTTTATTTACATTGACCTTATTCAAATTAACATTTTACTGTTTTATACTTGTAAGGTTTGTTTTCCAAGCGTGTCTGTTTGTTTCAGATTTTTGGCCAATTTGACTAATTTTAAGCCAAACAAAAATTGTTAAAATGCTTTAAATCAACCAACCATGACTTTTACTTGGAAAACAAATGCTGCAAAGTACCTTTTCAACCATGTCATGTCTGTATGTTTCAAAATTAATACATTTCTAATACAGTCTTAACCATTTAACTCGAATACATACATATATGTGAATTATCATCACCATGCATTGGTACACTATCACAAATCTCGAAAATTAGACTTAATGGGAAAAGTCTCAATTTTTAAATTTTTTATATTTTTCAGCCAATACATACATACAATACAGTTCTACCTGTTTATCTTGAAAATTAGCCTTTTTAATGTTAAAAATAAAAAAAAACTTTGATGTTTTCATGCTTTTAATGACTATATATGTATACAGTGATACCTCCTTAATTCAGTCAATTACATAAGTAGTCTATTTTAATAGTTTAAATGTCTTAAATAACTATTGGTGAATTTTTGTGTAAAAAAATAAGATACGCAATACACCATTAATATAATAAATTTTAAACCTTGAGGTACAGCGAGTACTGGCATTACCATCTAACTAACACTGAGTTCTTTGTTGGGATCTTTTACAAAAAATTCAATGTTAGCTCTGTACTAAACGAAAATTATTTACATTTACACCCACTTAATTAATGTATTTTCCATGTTTTGTCACCCTTAGACACTTTGAACTATTTTTGAGTAGTTATTCCAGCATTATTTTATTATTTTTAACTTTATTTACAGTCTAGTATGTGGGATAATATGGATTTGGATGAAGAATTTGTCCACACCTTCAATGAAATCTTCGATGACAATGATGGCACTTTGGACTATGATAGGAAGGAAGTGGATGTCACATTAAGGGATTTAAAGTCCCTTCGAGTAGTCTTAGATAGGTGAGAGAAAATTTTATTAAATATTTGTACCATTGGAAATTATGCCAGTCTTCAATAAACTGACTTGACATTCAAATTGACACTCTTCAGAGTTCTGAGCAATGCATTTTGTGTCAATTGACAGGCCTTAGGTTTCATGTAACTCTGCTCAAATGAATTCTGATTTCTGACTTGTCTATTAGTGAATGCGTACATAATTTTGTGTTTCTAAATTATTTAAAATATTTTTCTCTCATATATCTTAAGGAATTTAAGGGCTGAGGACACAGCAGAGGATGCCAAACCATCAGACCAACCAGGGAGCTCACCCCATGTACAGCCTGGATGTTCCCGATGTGAGATAGGCTCTCATCTGCCCAACATCACCCACAGGATTGCACATGGCCAATGGGAGATAGAACAAAGGTAAATGAATAAATTTTAAAATTTTAAAATTGTATATTATGTGTGTTCCCCCTCTATAAAAATTTTTGAAGAAAATTAAAGAAATTTTTAAATTTTGTATATTTCCAGTGTCTCCCTGGACAGGAATCCATACATCTGTGATGAAGCTGAGGTTCAAGTGGAAAGGCACAATACAGCTGATGGAGCTGATGAGGTTGTGGACTTTCCACCTCAGCTGAGGGAGACTTTGGTGTTGAAAAGAAGTCTTCCCCAGGAACCTCACCTATGGCCAGATAGTGGACCCAATTCTGATGAGGATTAT
This sequence comes from Haplosyllis anthogorgicola, assembly GCA_038406195.1. Taxonomy (NCBI): domain Eukaryota; kingdom Metazoa; phylum Annelida; class Polychaeta; order Phyllodocida; family Syllidae; genus Haplosyllis; species Haplosyllis anthogorgicola. The sequence goes on from JBCAUI010544414.1 coordinate 3,201, forward strand.
GACCTTGAGGATAATGAGGATACTGAAGCTGATAATATTGGATGTGATGATCCCTATGATGGGGACTCTGAACTGGAAGCCTCTGAGGAGTGGGCAGTGACTGATGAGTCTGATGACTCAAACTATGAAAATTTTATAACCAAAATGAAAATGTTGAATGGGTTCCAAATGGAGATAGCCAAAATGCAATTTATACCCAAGTCCACAGGTGATGAGTATAACAGGACAGGTACATGCCATTGTTGCCTCCCTGACCTGCCAGAGTGGCCTCAGCCATCATCACCCCAGCCTAGTACCTCAAATGCAGGGGTTCCTGAACCTTCCCCCTCCCTACCCCTTCAGGCAGGAGCTTCAGGCCCTTTACCAGACTTGGTCCCTGATCTGGAAATAATTCCAGATGAAGATGATAATGGTAATCATCTGGGAGAACCAAATGGGAATATTGCCCCTCATTCCTCTAGTGATGAGGAATGAATTGTAGAAAATGCCCAAACTTGTGCTTTTAATTATGCTTTGTAAATAGTTTTAAATTAACACAATAAAATTTAAAGTTTATTGTATTTACCTTTTTAATCATGTTTTAGTTGTTCTTTTCAAGGATGTTTGAGGGTTACACATACACACATATACACAGTTTTCCTTAATTTAAAGGTAAGTTTAATCATTTGATTTTACTTTTGAAATTTTTAAAAAATTTTCTTTCATTTCACCTTTTATAGTGTTAATCCATCATGTTTCCATTTTCTTTTTCAGTTTATTTTCAACCCAAAACTACTTAGAACTACCTACATCCATAGTGGACTTAGCCTCAGGCTGTTGTGGTACTACTTGAACTTCACCTTGATCTTGGTCTTGACTTTGAACTTGTACATGTACTTGAACTTGGTCTTGACTTTGATCCATTGGTTCAGACTCAGACTCAGTCTCAGTCCTCACCTTGATCTCTCTCAAACCAGGTTCAGTCTCATCAAACAGAATCTCCAGGTCAGTACCATCAACACTTTGATCTGGTCCTGAGTCATTTGACGCATTCTCAGGTTCACTTGTATCACTTCCACTGCCAATCTTGTTTGAATCATCAGTTTCATTATGACCTGTGTCCTCAAAAGAATGATCATTAGCAGTGACACCCCCACCTAAGGGTAAACCATTACTGGTTTCAGTCATGTCTTTGTCCAGATATAGGACCACCCCTTCATGTCTCATAGGTCTAGATTAAGGTGTTGATGACATGAGGTCAGTTAGATATTTGTGGTTTTTTACAAATCACATCTGTAGATTTGACCTTTGACACTTTATTTAATTCCATGTGATACTGTGACTTAAATGATCATAGTTTTTTGATAATGCCAAATGAGCACAGGTCCATCTGGACCTATTTTATTTTGACAAAATGGCCCGCAAAAACCAGGGGTGACAGACAAAATCACCCATAAATTTGAAAAGGTTAAAACACTTGGGGTGGGGGAGTGCTGATCCCTCTTTACACCCTTCTGATTGGGAAAAGAAGATATTTATGGAGGATCATACAGGGTCCTGAAACAAAATGAACATTTGGGATTTAAATTGATAAATTTAAATTACCACCCCCAACCATAATCCCAACGACTTTTGAAGAGGTGACGGAAAGTTACAATTCCTGCTGTTTGCCCTCCCAAGTAACTTTTTGTAGGGCTGCAATGACTGGTCATATCCAGCAGATACCATCCTGATCACCATGTGTGATTGCTACACCTCAGCAATGCCTTTGCATGCCGAGGTAACAAGATACTCATCTTTTGTGGTTGCATAGTGACACGGACCACTAAGTGGCTGCCATCTTCTGTGACAAAATAAGTGCAAAAGACACTCAGGAAAATAATTACCAACTACAAAATCTTTGCAACCAATGTGACATTACAAAACTTTGAATGCATCTGGATATATTTTTCAACTTACGCAACTAGCCGACTAGTCGATAGAAATTATAAAGCAACTAGTCGACTAATAAATTTGCTAGTCGTTGGAGCCCTAATTTTTTTATGCACTTTCTGAATTTTGAGAGCGGCGGGAAACGTAATCCAACAAATAAAAATGGTCTGGCCTTTAAGGGTAGTTGCGTCAGTTGAAGCAACAGGTGGTTTCGGTTAAAAAGAAAACAACTTAAATTTGAACCGCAATTTCCTTGTGTAATATTATTAACGGAAGGATAGTCATTTTATAATGCAAAGGGCAACATGCTTTTCCTTTTCCAAAAAAAAAAAAAAGTGCGCAAGGTGCAGTTGACGTATTTTGGTGTGGTCAGGTAATTGTATCTAAGAGTTTGCTAAACGTGATGAAATCGTTAATGTAAATTTACTGAGACGGAAAGAAATGGAGGAAACAATCCGACCAAATACGATACAGCAAATAGTCCCAAGTGTTTAACAAATAAACAAATAGAGCAATACGACTTGTCGTACCGAATACAATAGGGCCGTATGGAGTCGGGTATCAAGTCGTGTGTGTTTTTGGCTCATTTGGCATAATTGCCAAAGAGCCTATAGAATCATGAATTGTCCGTGGTTGTCGTCGTTATCGTCATCATCGTTGTCATCGTCATCATCGTCGTCTGTGCACAGCTGTCCTGAGCACACTACTGATAATAGAGACTTCATATCTTACACACATATGCACCTATGTCCTATCTCAAAGCCTATCAAAAATTATGTTGCTGTGACCATTATTCTCAAGTTGGCTGCCACATTTGTTTTTTTCTTTGAACCTTTCTCCTGGACATGCAATTGATGATACAAACTGCATATTTGGCAGCCTTATGCATCAACACACTCTCTTTATGTCCTGTAAAAAATAATATTGATATCACCAATATTTGCAGTTTCGCAGCCATATTTGTGTTTTTTCATGGGTCACTTATTTGGGATTTGATCTCAGACACTTTGCTTGCAGCCATGTGATATTGTAAACTGTATGTTGTCTTAGTTAATGATAATGCCAAATGAGCTCAGGTCCATCTGGACCTATTTTATTATTTCTGACGACAGCAAGCACATAGGTCTCATTTTGAGCACACACTTGTTGCTCCGTTTTTCAATCCGACTGTCTTACAAGTTTGAAAAGTACACGATCTTTTTTGTTGAATGTTATTGTCTTTAGAAACGAATTGTGGATAGTTTTTCATGCCGAAGACCCAAGAACGCCCTCGAATTTCATTCGATAGGCAATAAAAATAGAAAGAAATGTTTATTGTCACGATTACCTTTCTGATTGTTTTTCAGGAAATCGTATTGGATGTCAAACTTATGCCTAAACGGTCATATTATTTCACCTCTTTTCGTGGTTTTATCGTCCTATTTTGCGTAAATGCGAAGAGTCTAAAGACTGGCCTCCTTCAAAAACTAGCAAAAATGAGATCACTGTGACCTGTATTCTTCAGTTGGCCGCCATATTTGTTTTGTGCATTGTACGTTGTTCCAACATACCTTATGTAGTACGTTATCCTTCCTTTATTCCTCTTTTGAGTTTGTGCTTCTGCTATCTTAATTTTCAGTTTGGTAGCCATATTTTCATAAATCAATATTTGAAACTTTTTTAATTACAGATTTTTCAACTGCATTCATACTAATATTCTCTTCTTGTGTTGTTACACAGCAAAATGTACTCAGGTCTATCTGCACCGATTTCCCATTTCCATCCATTCAATCAGAGTTAAATTTAATTCTCATTTAAATCTTAAACCTACACTTTTGTAATCCAGGAAAAAGAAGTAAATGAAAAGTTGCGTATCCAACTGAAGCAGCTGGGGGTGCGCAATGAAATGGTGACGAGAGATTTCGAGGAATCTAAGAATAAACTGGAGATCGAGGCCGCCAAAAACCTGTCGAGTAGTGCGGACCAAAAAGGTAAAAACAAAAATTAGAATCACAAAGCGGTGGATGTAACGGCTATTTAAAACCGTACCAAAATCTGAAAGAGTAGTTGTTGGTGTTTCCATGGCGACAAAATGGCTGAGTTTGTAGACCTTTTGGTAAAATGAAAGTTGGATCCGATGCAGAGTCAGTAAAATGGATACAGAATAATGTGTTGTGGGGAGAGGGAGGGGTGAAACCTTCTCAATTGAATTGCGTGCTTTCTGCAAGATGAAACGATAGCAGGCCTAGACGTTGACAAAATTTTGTGTCCGCCAAATTGACGGACAAAATTTCAATGTCAACTTTCTAGTACTCATTCAGGTCAGTCACACAGTAAAGGTTAAATAGAAAATTAATAATTTTTGCCCGTCTTTTTGAAAATTGTCCGTCATTTTGAAATTTTGTCCGTTTTGGCGGAAAGACGGACGTTAAGGTCGAGGCCAGCGATAGGAATTTTCCATGTCCATGACACGGGGGACACTGTATTAATTACGACCCGCACCCATTTATCTAAGAGCATATTGCCCCGTAGAAAGTTTAATTTACTGTTTTTAACTTATGATTTCTACATGTGAAATAACTGCATTGGTACCAGGTCTAGGGGGGAGAATAGAAGTTCCTCTGATGTACCACAGAATGACTTACAGACATGTTCCTGGCTTGAAAGCTTAAAGTGTACAATTGTGCGAAATAAGCGGTAAATCAAGCATTATGTATTTCAGGTTGGAAGTCGACAGTATTGACTCGCATGTATGAAGGAAAACTGAAGAGTCTGGAAGAAGATCTGGAGAAGAAGAACAAGATGTTATCTGATGTCAAAATCCTCTTGAGAGAAGCTGCAGAGAGAGAACAGAACCTTCTTAGAGAACAGGAGGAACTTCAACAGAAGGTTTCGCAATGTCCACTTTTAACAAACTGTCGGTGACCTTAAAATTCAAGAGGTCACATAATTTGACTATTCACACTTAACCAATGTTTGCTTTTTGGTCAATGTGTACTTCGATTGTTAAATTTGTAAATTTGTTGTAAATATGTGCGTAACATTCCTTTGCAGATTTCTTTATTGGAGCGCTTCCCACCTGGTTCCGAGAAGCATGATTCAGACGTGATTAGGGATTACCAGATGGCAAGGTATAATAATAATAATAATAATAATAATAATAATAATAATAATAATAATAATAATAAAAAATAAATAAATAAATAAATAAATAAATAATAAAAAAAAATAAATAAATAATAATAATTTTAAACTTTAAAGTTAATAACTTGTAGATTGTTCAAGTAAAATTTTCGTCATGTTGACTAAAAATAGTACAAGTTCATGTATTTCATTATCTTCATGTTTACTACTGGTAGATTGAAGATTGACCGGTTAGAATGCGAGAAAAGAGAATTGGTACATGAGCTGCAGGTGCTGAAACAAGGTGCAGGTGGTCTGGACGACATGGTCAGTACAAAACAAATTAATTGGAATTTGACATATTTTTATTCGTTATTGATTATTTCAATCCCCCAGTTTTTCTTAATTTGTAGATCTAAATTCATTGTGATAGCTTTTTGGAGTATTTACTATTGACGAAGTAACATTACTACCATATTCATGGATTGTCGAATATATTTTCTATTTGTTACGTAAGATTACATTGCTCATTGTATTTTTTCGAAATGGAGACCGACAAAATAACAAAACACAAGAACTGTATCAAAGAACGATAAAACAGTCGACGCCAACCATTCCTTGCATATGTCATTTTGACCTGAATTCCATTTTTTTTTAATGAAATTTATGGGTTTGTTGTTGTTGTTGTTGTTGTTGTTGTTGTTGTTGTTGAAATGCAAAATAAATGTTTTTTATAAATTGCTATCACAGTTATGCTTGTACTTGAAGGGTGAGGAGGAGTTACTAAATAAGCTTAAATCGCACGATCGTTTGATGACGGAAAATGTGGACCTGCGAACACAGCTGAAAGCCGCCCAGCTTGAAGTGGACAAAAGTGCAGCCGAAGTGGAAAAGGTCAGGCACAGTTTGAACGTTGTCTTAAACGTTATAAATAGTATTAATATTCTAAATTAGAATCTTGCCACAGACTTGAGATACACAATGCTATTAATAACTATTAGTTAGCTGTTAATAATTGCTAATAACTGAAGTAGGTAGACCTAGACAAACTTAATTAAAAGTAATTAAAAGTAATCACTCCTTCTGACATAGTTTTATTTTTGCGCATGCATTTCAATTTTTTTCGCTTTTCACATGTTTTCCAAAAATATATTATGTATTGTTTATAAATGAAGTAGAAAAACATAGATGAACTTTAACTAAGTGTACTCATTTACCTTCTGACATTTTTTTCGTGTACGTTTCGAACTTTTCCGTTTCTCGCGTTTTTCCGTTCTTCATTGTACCTTTGCAAGTCTGTTTCGTTGTACATTTGTTACTAAGTTATTATAAACTGTAAAAACACTTGTATTGCTTTGTGAAAGAAAACTCCTACAAAGTTTCAAGGCATCGGTAAGTGGTAAAAATGGACTTGCTGAAGTAACAAGAATACCTTTTAGTCAAAGGCGCACTGCCTGCTTCGTAGTTAGGAATTAAATCACAATAGAAAATGTAAAAACTCGAAATTGATATTACAACCTAATGACCTTGACCTTCAAAATGGTCTTGCCCAATAATTGGACCATGACATCAGATAATAGTAATAGTAGTACAATTATTCGTTGCTATGACACTGAATTTGACACAATGACATTGGAACTTAATTTGACCAACAAAGTATAAATATCTTCCAATTTTTTTTAGAAAATCTAATTTCTGCCACTCAAAACATGTAGCAGTCCAACGAAAATAGATTAATTTTTAGCACAGCTGAAAGCATTCAGCTGTGCTATACCGTAGTTGTAGTTGTAGTATATAGTTGTTGGCGTTGGCATAGTAAACAGTTACAACTACAACCTTTCAAACCATACAAATTGTCTATTCTTACATCACACTTGCATAAAGGGTTGTGAAACATGGATTTGACAGATCACTTGCCTATGTTTACTTCAAAAATAAATGAGAAATTTCACTTTTTCCATTTGAGCAAAATTTTGACACATGTAGTTTCAATGCAAGTGTAGGGTTGTGACCTCTCATTAGAATTGTCTGGATTTGCTTCAAACCTTCAGAACAGACATCCCTTTGTGGGTGCTGGTAGGGGTGGGGTGGTGGTAGGGGTTGGGTGGGGGTAGGGTGGTGGGGGGTAGGGGTGTGGATGGTGGTAGGGGTGGGTGGTGTGGGATGGGGGTGGTGGTAGGGGTGGGGAGTTTTGATTTTGGCAATTTTTAATGTTGTTTTATGATTGTAATCATTCTATTCTGTTAGTAGTTGATGCAAATGGTGTGCACAAATTATATTTAAAGGGAATTAATTTGCTAGAAGTGAAATCGTTCAATTGTAGGGTTGTGCGTAGTGCAATTAATACACATAAAATCTCTTTTTCACATGTTGGCAATTTTTAAGGTTGTTTGATGACCTGTAATTGTTGTATTGTGTTAGTAGGTGATGCAAATGGTATGCAAAAATTTTATTT
>JBCAUI010544425.1:0-10667 GCA_038406195.1 Haplosyllis anthogorgicola
CACCACCAATTTAGACTGCTCTTCTACTGGCCCACCCTAGACAAGTACAGACCATACAGCCACAGCTTACAATGTAACCATAGTTACAATAAACTGATTAAACCTAAAGGACCACATCTCGAGTTGATTTGTATGTTGGAACCAAAGAACAAATCCGAACACAACAATTGTGTAAAGTTGGTTTTGAATTATATACGTAGCCACACTGATAAGATATTTGGATGAAGGCCCGGTATTTGAACTCAAATACAACAGTAAAATTAACAAATTTTACACAATTAAAAACGACTGCAAGTCATTCGAGTAAAACTTCATGCCGTATGTTATTTGAAGACGATAAACGTTTGCTTCCGTAAATATGGGAAATTTCTTTGCGTCGTTTTTATTTTCACCAAAAGGAATTGTTCGTGAGATTTATTTGTGTGAGATATTGGTTGCAGTTTAAGGGGACGTTCTGCTCTTAATTTACATTTTTACGTTAATTAAGATGCTCAGCTCTGCATGTGGAAAACTGAAATAATTGTAGGCTGTAAATGTAGATTGTAAATGTAGATTATTGTATCTAATATGGATTTATACCTGAGAAATTATCAAATAGATTTTACATACCGCATCAAACTTGTTGCATTCTTCATCTTTGCCCTCCTTGGTAAGTTTTACCTTCATGTTGGCTTTGTCGGACCACTCGGCCACTGGTTCCGGAGGAATTTTCGGAGGAGGCGGCTGTGGCGGTGGTGGCATCCCCTCTGCCTCACCTGGTTGCGCTATTTTTAATTTTTGTCCTTTCCCCATTTTACCAAGAGGGATTTTCGCATTTTTACCCGGTGTTAGAGTGATGGTGCCACTTTCATCTGGAGCCAGTTCCTCCATTTCTTCATCATCGTCAAAGGGATCTTGATAGAAAATATATCGCATTAGAAGAAGACACCTTTTTTTTTTTGCCCCAGTGCATGTTATGAGCCTGGTTGGTTGCCTCTTGGGTCTAATTTCAATAAAATTTGAATTAATATTAATGAATCAAAATATTAATAAATAGATCTATCTTACCTGCACTAATCAGTCCAATTAATAAGAGCAAAGAAATGGCATACATGTTCATTCTGTATCTCAAAATAAAAGTGTTTAACTTCAATCAATCAACAGACAGAACAATTCATATTTACTGAATTAAGTGTACATTAAAATTTCATTGGAGAGGAAAGAAAAACTTAGATATCGTAAAAAAAACCCTGTAAAATGTTAATATAGTAGCTTGTTATATTCGTAATGTTATTTCATTTGTAACATGGTAATCAGATGATTATTGCATAATCACAATAAAAAAGATCTCAAGCTAAATTTATTTCTAAATAAATAATAATGTGATCTCCCTACAGATTTAAACGATCGTTTTAAAGGAAGTAGCATAGTGGACTGCCAGCACATCATAAGGTTACCATGGCAACGAATTCGTGACAACCCGCATAACACCGGACGGGTATCTTATTACACCCAAACAGGTCAAATGCTGCTAAAGCTCCCATAATTTATCCTTTATAAGTTATTTGCTACATTTAAACACTTCGGAAAGAGGGGTTTAGTACTTTCAGTAGCTATGCATATGGAAATCATTTATAGGATAGATTTACCAAGGCAAATCGCATCATTTTTGTCCACATGCGCTGTCATGGACAACAGATCATTTCTGTCACACACTTAATATCATTGGTATGATGCAATATCTCGGATGATTCTTGTTTAATCCACCTTAAGTTTAATCTTGGATCTTTGCACAGGTTCACAGGGTTTAACATTCAAACTGAAAAACTCAGGTTTCCAAACACGGAAAATTTGTATTAAATCATATCGTGATGAAAATGCGAATAATTCAATTTAGCTCTTAAAGTGGATTTTGAATCCGTTTCATTTCACGAACAGTACAATTTCACGCTGTGTCTTTTACTGGAAGAACACTGCAGCGTGAGCTTGTATTGTTACCACAAAAAAAGAAGCACAGGCGAAATTTCTTCCTTTGGGAGATACAATGGAAAAAGAAAATGTATGCGGAATATATTCGTTTATTCAATTTAAACATACACTATATAAAACAAGAAACTTACCAAAACACGTAAGGTCTTTTGTCGTATGGTACAGAAACGTCTATCGTATGGATGGTTTATTTCAGCACCACAATACATTGACTTTTTATCCAACAATCACAAGCTTAACGGTACTTAAACTATCCAAATTTTAAATAATTTTGTTCTGTGTGAAATATACATAATTATATATTTGAACTACTTCTATCGAACGTTTTTCAATTTTAACTTCGAAATGAAGCGAATGAAAGATCGTTATTAAGGTCAAAATTAGCGTAGAAAATTTTAAGGCCATAAAATTAATAACAAGTCCTTTAAATCCTACTTTCTCAGATAATTGCATCAGTTTATTTATTTTTTATTTAACATAGCTTAAATCTCAAATAAATAATCATTGCATATAAATAGAAACAAACAGGCTGATAAATTGCATTGTGAGACAGTCATGCATGCAATGGAATGATTTGTTAGATGCAATGATAGTGGTAAAAACCGAGTGAGCCATTTATTACAAATACAACACATAATTTCACCTACATAAAATGTCTTCATGTTTACATACTATGTTTACAATCAGTCACCGAAACATATCTTTTTTTACTGTCTTTTTACTGCATCTTTTGTAGCGTGCAGAAGATTTAAGTTTACTACATCACCAAGTGCATGGGAAAGGTCAACACTTTGACCCTGGAAGATTATCTAGTGCAGAAACATTGAAACGCCTTTGCCTGACCAAATATATTTGGAATTTTTCTAAGATACTACACTTGGATATTGCTTGTTTGTAAACGTTCAACAGATAACAAATATTGATTTTTTTCACCTGCCACATGAAAGCATGAATGAAAACATCCTAAATTACTGTTCAGCTGTTCTGAATTGAATATTTTCAAAGAGGGAATTGATTGCGTTCAGACATAAAGGTACCATTTAATAGGTACTTAAGGCTAATAATTGTTTGCATAAGAACAGTTCTGGAATTTCATGACACAATAAAACTTTATGCATTACAATGCACAAAATCAAAAGTGTCTACCATTAGGATCCGTAAGATCCAGAGTTCGCACTAAACGGGGACTTCATCTCGTCTATTTTGGGATCGGTTGATCGTAACCATTCTATTTGTTCGGTAATTACTGTACAATTCCGCTAAGATTTCTGACACAACAATATCGTTCGCATTGATCCCCAATATCCGAAGAATGAGCACTCCGTCTTGCCTTAAATAACCAGAAACAAACCTGCTTGATATTTTCTTGTCATCGTTCTTATCAAGTTTGTCCATGGCTCGAAGATGACGCTTTACGTACCGGATTTGGTCCAGTCTGAACAATGATCTGGCCAGCCATGTTATAAAACTGAAGATACTCGCTAATGACACAAAGACAAACCAAAACCAAATGAAGATAAAAATCTTTTCGTTAAAAAGATTGATAGGTAAAACACACTGCACCGTGTGACGATGAATGTTTCCCAGCTGCCTGATTTGAAAATCACACATAGTGACTCTTGGAAAACGTTCGCTCGCTGTCCAGTCCTCATTTATGACCAGCCTGTGAATAACCTGAAGTCCATACACATGGTAGTTGGTGCCAAGAAATGCGTCCAGCATAAATAACTGCCCCAGTACGTTTCCTATGTACAACAGTTTGACGAATAAATAAAGAAATACTAGGTAGTTGCCGTAACGTCTACCGCAAATCAGGCAACAGTTTCTGGACACAAAATGTTTGCAGTTGATACAGCATCCTCTGCGATATTCTCTTGTAGCACCAAGGTACCGATCCAGATGCTTCGTCATGTAACGAATTGTTTTATCCCTTGTTTCTGCGTATGCTGTGTGTTGTAAAGCTACAGCCGCTTCTACTATATTATTCAGATCTATGCCAGCTTTGTTGTTAAGAAATCTCCATACCATACAGGGTAAATAGAAGAGTAAAGCTTGGCACAAGAGTATCAATGGCACCCACTGATAGTAACTTATCATCTGTTTTGGTTCCTGTTCCTCGGGCAACTGTTTGGTGTTAAAAGGCACAAAATACGTGTTGGACACCCAGCAGACTTTGTTAGTGTAATCCTCATGGTTGTCTGTGAAGTGAGCGGGACACCAGCAGTTGATGGGTTCTCCTACGTACTGCTTCGTACTAACCACAATAGCAAATACAACCAGAATGAAAGTTGTGTAGCGATGACTGAGACGGTCAATAAAATCATCGTCTGATCGAACTCTTGCATCACCAATCTGAGCAACGGTTCCTAAAAGTTTCTCCATATCTCGGAGGTTTTTTTTCAATAAATATTTGTTAAAGTGACACTGGGTGTTCCCCTTCCTTCACTTGCAAGGTTTGTTTTGGCTGTAAAGAGTTATGCTTATCACGCAAAAAGACCATTAAACGTTGAAGTCCAAGAGTATACTTAATTATTTTGAAGCCATTGAGGGTCAGTTGTCAGTGAGGTTCAGTTATGATTAAGACGACAAGTTAATTTGATAGCAGAACATGATATGACTGATCCACTGATTCTCGGATTGTATGATGTCTTGGAGATAACCCCTTTGAAAACCTAAAAAGTAACCTACAGTTTAATTCCAGCTAAATTTTGTGTTGACGAAAAAGTTTTATCTAAGTTTAAGGTTGTCATGTAGCCTGAGAACTCCCGTTTATTTTGTTTCATAATACTTACCTGATATAATGAGTGGTGGTGATTTCAACTGCAATAATCCAACTAGACTTATGTAAGCTTAGTTCTGGTCACATTTAGAGAAACCATAACGCATACCTTTTTTATATTTAAGGATGCTAGGTAGCGAAACGTAAACTATGGAGTAAACTTTCGAAGAAGTACACATAGTAATGCACTGTTACGACCAAATAGTTTATCTCATGTAGGAGTAAATCTCAAAGTTTGACCAGTAAGATTAGTACGTGTACTCCAAAACGTAAAGTCAACGCAAAAAGTTGACAGCGTATCCTGTTAGCTTTAGAAATATAATCATACTCTGATCTGTTGGCGTATAGATATACATTTTCATTTTAATATGAGAAACAAGAATTTGACACAGACGCCCTGGCTCGAACAACTTGGAAGCACTTTATCAAGTGCTTAGTGTAAATATATCAAATAATGTCAAGCAAACAGTGCAAAGCCTTTCAGAAAACTTTCAAAATCATTTGGAAACTCTTTAAAACATACTCTTTGTGCAAAGTCACTTCCACTTAAGTCTTAAATATTATGTTGTTGCGTGCAATCAAACATCTTGTTATACTTCTATCTGAAGAATTTCACAGGCTCATTCAGTGCGTTGTTGAACCTAAAATATAGACTATGTTATACATTTGTGCAATCTCTTGACACCCCGTAGTGAGGAATTTTACCATTCTTCCTTTGTGATTAATTCTTAAATATGTTTTATATAATGCACTCTTGTCACTATGTTTATTTAGCATGGCACCACAAATATAACATGGCATGTTTGGAAGGAGTGAAGTGGGAATTTACCTTGCATGTTTGAAAAGTAGATCAGCAAAACTTACTGAAATGCTATGACAATTTTAAGGAAATGCTACGCATAGCTTAAAACACAAAATTATTTTAGGATAAAAAAGTGTGCTAATGATACTTACATTTCAAGGTTGGAAAGTTGGTGCTTCGTAAATGGTATCTCTGAAGTCCAAATAAAATACAAATGCCTGCTTGTTGTTTAATATTTAAAATTTGGCAGTATTCCTCCCGGACATATGAGTTACGATATGTTGGACATTAGAATTTTCTATTCAAGATCGGATCTCGGTTCTTATTTATTGGTTATGGCAGTCCCCAGTATGTGGTTTTGCAAATTGTATCAGGACTAAGCACTTATCCACACAGAAGCAATAGTCCACAGTTTATTAATAAGTGGACACCATGCTTGGTTTTTTTTCACTTGTTGTACAGCTTATTTTCACCATAGATCCAAGATCCAGCCATAGTTTATTTGAATAGAAGTGAAAATTAACCGTAAAAGAACTTATGCTTGAACATGTAGGGTCTTTAAGTACAGGGTCATCAATAGTACAGAAGTATACAATGGTCTCCTTTCAAATCAACTACCTCCTTTCTTGTTATAGTTGTCAAAGGTGCAGCATAAATATTCCACTTTTGTAAATTTCCAGTTATTACTCATAATAGATTCATAGCCACTCCTATGAACTCTATCCATTTTTGAAACTGTATCATTAAATATCCGTCAGGGCTTAATCCAGACTAAATTTGTTTGTTATGTTTGCATTTAAATACTTTTAGTACTTCCTTCACAAAAGGGGGAAAGAAAAATGAGATACGCGTACTGCTAATGTGAAGCTATGGATGTAAGCAAGCATAAAGGAGAAATATGCTGGGTTTTTATGAAGTGCGTCTAGGATCTGTGACGAAGGATGATACCTGGGAAGTGAACTGTACCCTCACTGCCAGTTATTCACCCACGATAATTGTCTTCTAAATAGTCTGTATTAGTCAGGGATATTATTGCCAAGAGATATTAATTTTTTATCAATTCAACATTTGAACATAAGTTAAATGTATCTACAGATACTAATTTTTCAGTTGCATTAATAAAATTTGTGAATATTTATTTATACGTACTAGTTTTGTCTAAAACATTTTAAGTTTTAGCAGTTACCCTTGATTTGTATTTCTCCATTCTGCTCATCCTAAAGACTGGAACAATCAACAGAAATAAATCAGTGTTTTATGCTAGATACTAAATAGAACTTCACTCTAACTCGACGGATCTATTCTAATCCTAATCAGTCCACGTTCCTTAACTTTGTCCTGGACTTAACCTTAACATGAGGAATCTAATCCTATAAAAGTAGAATTGCAAAACATACAGCAGCAAAAATATATTCAATTTATATTGTTTGAAAAATTAAACATTTTAAGGCGCATGGCCAGTTCCTATTTGGCTTTTCCAAATACAAGCAAAATAAGAAGTAATTTGCTTTGTATGGAGCCAGTCATTTTAAAATACTTTATTATTGAAACTGACAGTAAACACTTAACCTCCGCGCCATGAGTACGAGGATATTTCTATTTCACCGTGGCACGCTTTGTTCGGCTTTAAAAAGTTGAAGCCAGCCCACACTTTACGATGAATACATAACTTTACGTGCAAATTCATAGATGGCCCAGACATCACTTGTAAAATATTACACATTTATATTGTGGCCTGTAGATGAAAAACCGTTCACCTTGCTTTCTGAAAAGGAGAGTTATTGTGTTAGACTTTGATTTCGTTTTAATGTAAAACCGCTAGCAATTGTTAAGGTCGTATCGTTAAAGAAAAAAAATAAACTAGAACTTCAGCGTGAAATTATTCAGATTTATTTTTTGATGATTGAGAGATATTCGTCTCCTAAAATAGACAATATAGATTTAACAGTTACGCTGCGACACAAATTCGTTGCTTTTATCGACCCTCCGTATTGCAAGCTCGTTTCTACATAATTGCTGGAAACTATATAAATATACATACGCATTTATCCAATAGAAATTTCATTAAATAAATTGCCTATTATAGTGGGATCTTCATTAACAATTACGGTATTTGAATAAATCACAATGCGCCTTTCAGCAATTGCTCAGCGAGTAACTAGTTAAAAGCAGATTGACAGGTTATCAGGCCAAATCAAAAGGAAGGGTGGTAGTCTCTGTTTGTTAGCTTTCGGCAAAGAGGTTACAAAATACAAATTTGATAAACCATCATCTACATTTTTCTTTCCCTTGTTGACATTTGCGATTATGCAGTGGAAAGTTCCGAAAGACAAAAGTACATTGTTTTCTACATTTTAACGAGCCCCACCGCAGAACTGTCAATATTTAGCTCTGTGCTTTACTTTCCATTATTTTGTAGCCTTGGCCAAGGAGTGCCAGCTTAACAACTCAGTTCAAACGCATATATCACTATTATCTATGGCACATAATTATTTAATTTTTTGCTATTAGTTTTATCATAAGTGTAGTACAAACATTTCTCAGCCCTATACATCACTGATCTGTTAATAATGAACCAGTGTGGTGTTTTTAGTTTTGTAGGCTAATAGAATGCGATGTATAATGGTGTCAAAATGACAGATAATGATTCTTATTAGCTCTTTGCAAACAGGAAACTAAAATGGTTTGACCTCTTCCATTTAATCAAAACTCCAGTAGACTTTGTTTGAAGTAGGCCAAACAGATACGTTTTACTGTTTACAAGCTAGATCCTTAAACTTCTGGATGCTCTTCCCTTTCATTCAATAAAACTGGCACAAAGCGCAGGGGACGAGCAATGGGCCTGCATTTTCAAGTAGTTTTAGCCGACTTTTGCGCGAAACTTACACTTTCGCACATCTGACCTCGAAAAGTCTTCGATCTGCCATGGTAAAGTGTTACCCTCAACTTTTGAATTCAATAAATACCCTGTTAATGGGAAGAGGGGCAGCACTGAGTACATATAACTTCCCACACTTTTACCCATTTCAACTCTTTGAAGTGGAGATTGTTAAGCGTAGAGTGTTGGCAAATTTAGAATGGTGCCACATAGTGAATTTTGTAACCATTGCCCTTTCCGTGTAGGATTTTCTCTTGTGTAGGAACAATGATTTGCGCATTCGATCTAGCAACGTGCCAGTTTTCTATAAATATTTCTATAAGTACATTGACTGTCCCCAAATAACGAAGGACTCTACATTTTCCGTGCAATGACGTTTCCATGTGATTTGTTTATACAGAAAAAAGTACACTTGTATATCTGTTTTATGTATCTTGTTGAGAATTTGTCACTTCTTTTCTCACATTGTTAAGTACCACAGAACTATAGAAATCTAGATATTGTTAAGGCTTATAAATTGAGACGTTACTGGGACACCATGACAGATTGAAGTACGTTTCCCGTCCGTTACATCACATATGTTTTGTAAGTTTACATGTCAGATTAGTGTGGAAATGTATTTAGCCCAGTTAACAGCAGCACCCTTGGCGAAACACACATCCATTCATACAGTGCCTAATTACAGATAATCGCCTGGGCAAACTATTGCTGTTAGGTCGGGATTGGGGCACAGCTTCTCCTCCATGCCACAACAGAGTTGTGCCTAGCTCTGCTTGGCTAACTAATTTGCAAAATAAATTTTGTTGTAATGCGATCTGATAGGTATTCACACTCCAAGATTATCTCCTAAACGTCTCTGCACATTCTGGCTTTAAGCCACAGATAACAAACAGGCCTGAATGTATTTGGTCTCTGGAACCCACTAAAACGCAAGCAATGTGGATACAAACTGTGTCAAGTGGTCATAACCCAACTGGTGTGTTCTGGGTGCGTAGCTGGGGATAGCATTTATGTATATTAGTCAAAAAAGTTGCATTGCACACACGAACGAAATGGATTATTTATCAATTCAGGGATATAAAATGAAATCAACTAGCTTATATATGCCAGGTTGATAGTCACTAGAATTGACGGTTAATGGCGTTGTTGGAGTCTAAGCAGATGTAGAAGCGGCACTGTAATTGCAGCACTTTATGGATTTTACTTCAGATAAGAACACAGGGAGTTATACCCTTCAACTATTATGTACCAGTTGGATAAAGTTTCTAAAATTTGTGGAGTGCGCACCATTGTTGAAGGGATCAAAATTTGTTAATTGCATAGGGAGAAATAGCACAGATTAAAATGCCAACAAAAAAGAAAGAAGGAGATCACTATCTTGAGATGAGAGAATCACCATCGCTTCACTTAAATCACCAACCCGCCGACCAAGTGACACTTCCGCAGACACATCCTGCGAACAGTGGATATGACTCTGATCAGGCAGAGGTGGGCTCTCAATACAGTAAAACTGAGTCCAAACCAGGTGGTACGTACTCTTCAGGTGTGGTCAAACATGATCCTTTGCCTCCACCACAGGGAAAATTCTACTTCTTTGTACATAACACACAAAACTGTATATATGCCTTCTGGGCGAAGCACAAGAAACTCATCAAACGGATTATTTTGGTTATTTTACTCGTTGCTTACTTTGTGTACCTCGGCTTTGCAATACACAGAAGTGTTAGGGATGCAACGGGATTGATTGTAGCGACTGTTGTCTTTTGTGTGTACATGATTTACAAGATTTTATTTGAGAAATATTGGCTAAAATGTCGAATTCCATGTTGTCACTTGGAATGGTGGCAGCTTTCCAGAATCCGAGTTAGAGTCATCACAGTTATAAAATGGTAAGTAACTACTTCCTACCATTACAAGCTTAATTGTCCTAAATGAGACATCATACCATATAAACTATGAAATCAGTGTAGTGACACTCCATGGCTGAAATGACCTCGGCGACTTTTTAATGGAATAGTCAACGCGTTACATTTTGATCACAGTAAAAACAGGCGATAAATTTACGTTTTACATTTTGATACATTTATCTTCGCAACAAGCACTAACTTAAACATTAGGATACGTCCTTTAATTAGATTATTTTACCTAGTTCACAAAATTTCTGACTGATGTCAGGCTAATTTGTTATGCTATGCAATGAGGCATGAAGGCAAAAACATCAAAACCATGAAGTCATGGAT
>JBCAUI010544436.1:0-10667 GCA_038406195.1 Haplosyllis anthogorgicola
GGGCCTCCCCCCCCCCCCCCCCCCCCCCCCCCCTAGATCCGCCAATGCTTCGGGCCTGTCCGCCACTTCAAAAAAGTGTGATGATGGAAAGTTTTTTGTTGTGACAACCCCAGTTTTGGTCACAACTTTTCTGGCAAAGGTAACTGTGAACGTTCTATGTACCATTGTACATAGATATCATATCATACCAGTCATCTATGCATTCTCAATCTCCGCCTTCACCCGTTAGGAAAATGGAGGCACCAGAAAAGCGCCATTTTGTGCAATCATGGAAAAAACCAACTCACCAATTGTAATCTGCCAATTTTTTTTATTAGGCCTTGTTAGACCTTTTAAGGCACACTACGCCATCATAACTTATCGTTGGATCTCAAAAAACGGCTACAAAAGCGATGTAAAATGAGAAATCTCTGAAATCTAGCCCGTACTGGACAAAGATGCGTGTACTTGGAGATAGCACTCCGACGATACGGAGCGAGAACTGTTCGGTTCTGTTGTCATACAAAATGTGAAAAAAAAATTCTGCAAGAAATTAGTCTAGCATTGGTGAGAAGCTTCGTTTAAAAATTGTTGTAATTTGTCCCTTTTTGGCTCATTTGGCATAATTGCCAAAGAGCCTATAGAATCATGAATTGTCCATCGTCTGTCGTTGTCGTCATCGTCGTGGTCATTGTCGTCTGTGCACAGCTACACTGAGCACACTACTGATCATAGAGACTTCATATCTGCCTCACATATGCACGCAACTATGTCCTATCTCAAAGCCTAGCAAAAATTATGTTGCTGTGATCATTATTCTCAAATTGGCAGCCATATTTGTTTGGCTTTTTTTTAACCTTTCTCCTGGACATGCAGTTGATGATACAAACTTCATATTTGGCAGCTCTACGCATCCATACACCCTTTATATTTCCTGTAAAAATTACATTTATGCCACTTATATTTCCAGTTTGGCAGCCATATTTATGTTTTTCATAGGTCACTTATTTGGGATTTGATCTTAGACACTTCATTTGTATTCATATGATATTGTAACCTTTTTCGCCTTAGTTTCATGATAATGCCAAATGAGCTCAGATCAATCTGGACCTATTTTTCCTCCCTATGTTAGCTGTTAAAACTAGTTTAAATGACCCTGTCCTGGGCGACACCCTGCCTTTTATGAGGGAAAAGTTCAGTGTCGCTCAAGACAGGTTCTACTGTGCTGTGTAACACAGCTTTAAATATGTACACGTAGTCATAATACAGGTTTTGCCACTCGGCATTTGGTATTTATCCACATGCATATGAAAAGTACGAAACAAAAAGAATTCCCTTGCAAGTTCCTGCTCCGCGGAGAATTTGAGTGACATTCCAGTCTATCCTAGTTTCGACTGTGAAATAGCCAGAGAAGCAGTTGAGGTTGTGAATTTATAGCCAGCGTACCATGTATTGTCAATAATGTTTTTCTTCATGTTAACCATTTCAGAGTAAACTGTTCGTTTTACTTCAAGATCGGAGCATGTCGACACGGAGAAAGATGCTCCCGTTTACACAACAAACCAACCTTCAGTCAGGTATACAAACTTGGTACTTCTCACTTCGTATTTACTGATCAACTAAATTGCGCTGACATAACATCTATCTGACAAGTGACCATTAAAAAAAAAGATCAGTGTTAGGGTCCCTTCAATAAAACTAAACCCTACAGCTTAATAATGCGTAATCTGAGGGTGTAAAATTGTATAAAGGTATTACGACTATGTGGAGCGCTAAGACAAACATACTGTATTTAAAAAAACCCGTAAAATGTGAGATATCCGCAATGTACAGAAGGACCTGTCGTTCTATTTAGACTGTGATGATACAAAATCTTTGGGTGAATCCACAAAACTCCGCCCAGACTCCCGACGGATCGCACAGTATGTATCAGTCCGCCGAGCCGACTCATTGGTTTGTAGTTCAACCAGCAGAGTATTAACTGTGAAAGTAATTTGATGTTGAAATGAGAAAACTTTGGGGCTACTGGTATCCTCTGTTTCGGACTTGGAGTGCCTCTGCCCACCAGTTTTAAGCCAGGGTAGATCTCACTTGTGCACGATGATCGGTCAGTTAGATTCCGTGTGAATTCATTGCAGTTAATACTGTGGTTGAACCGAAGTGTGTAGAGCCGTGTGACCAAATTCGAAATTTACTTTGGTACATGAGCACCGGGATTCATTGAGTAAAAGTATTCACAGACATTGCTCTTATCACTTACACTCCAACGGAGATCCGCCGCGACCCTTGCGCAGGTACTGATGGTTCTTGCATTTAAATGCCCACCGTATTTGTCTGTATGCCCCGAAAAGAAAATGTTGTGCACCTGTCTTACTTTACTTTACAGGGCTGTTCATAAATCACCCTCGTATCAATTTAA
The DNA here is from genome assembly GCA_038406195.1 of Haplosyllis anthogorgicola. Classification (NCBI taxonomy): domain Eukaryota; kingdom Metazoa; phylum Annelida; class Polychaeta; order Phyllodocida; family Syllidae; genus Haplosyllis; species Haplosyllis anthogorgicola. The sequence goes on from JBCAUI010544436.1 coordinate 2,399, forward strand.
ATGGAGCTTTTTTGTAATTTTGTAACTTGCACAATATAGCAGACAAATGCGGTATGTGAAATGAAAGAACCAACAGTACTTGGGCAAGTGGTACAAGAGCCATGCATGATTTACATTGCATTTGTACATATGTGTTTGCAAGTATAATAGTACATCTTGCTTTGTATATGAAACTGATAGCTTCTGTACAAATGTTTTGGTAATATTGTGCATGGCAAACGAACAAATCATCAATGTGGTTCAGAAATGTATTTTGGTGTTTGATGTGGTGTTTTAAAAAGTCTTTAAGACACCACTCATTGCATAACGTGTTGGCAGAGCGGGCGCTTCATGTTTCACAGAGACAATTCGTGGCAGGTGTTGGAAATTGCAGTGAATTACGCGCTGCTCAAAAGCACTCTGGAGCATTTGCACCCGTCTCTGATCCAATGCAGATATTTATTTTCTGTAGCTAAATGCATGTTGTTTATTTCTTTTTCAGACTATTATGATAACAAACCTCTACATAAACCTGCAGAGTGCGACTCAGACTGCTAACGGGCCGGACAGTATGTAGTGCAATGAACCTTGATACATTACTATGTTACATGAAGAATTGTAGAGCAATGGTGGAGCTGACGTGCCGTCTTATTAGTCACAGGGATCGAGTGTTTGTTCGGCATTGTGAAAAAAAAACCTGTTTGGCATCCGGAATTGAAAGAAAGAAACAAAGAAAAAAAATTGTAGAAAGATTGTTTGGCATTGTGCAGAAAAATAACTTGCAATTTGTTTGACATTGTGAAAATAGTTACACTTGAAAAAAAAGCTTAACTCGTAATTTGTTTCAATATTTAAATTCGAAAATGGTTTCCAAGTATATGTAGAAAAAGAAATGGAAAATAATATTTGTGAGTCAGAAAATCCCAAAAACCAAAAAGTGCCGATTGGTTTAAAAATCCATTGGAATCAAAATTTCAATTACCGGACATTACAGAGCAAAACTTGGTGCATCTTGCATTCTTGAGACTCGGCATAACTTTCAATTATTTTAGCTAAAGAACGGCCCCGTTATTTGAGTATAAATTTAATATTTAGATTGTTAGTAAATGTTGTAAACTATTTCTATAGTGATGGAGTAACTAAATAGTTTCACATTTTAGGCGAAACATAAGAAAACTAAATAGTAAGGAACCTTTCTTCGTTGAATCAGACATTACAGACAATTGCGCAAAACTCAAAAACCAAATTATCAAAACTTTACATTCGTTAAACTGGTGTGTTTGTTATTGGCTTAAGGACCAGTTATCTGATATTGTAAATAAAATTGACAAATTATATGAAATAGCTGACACAAGACGAACACGCTGACTGTCGTGGGTACGAACTTGCGAGAAACCCACCAGTTTACTGTACATCGAGCGCATCTTGCCACCAGCAGCTGGGATTGTCACCAGGACTGCCAAGCACTCCACAATATGCGCAGTTGTGCCAGCTCTATGTGAGATATTCTTCAAAAGAATTAGACATTGATGAAAATGGTACAAACTCGAAACTTTGAAATGCGGAAACTTTACTGCAGTACAGTGCTGACATAAAACAACCAGGGCAGTTCTTGAAAGAAATCACACATTGTAGAAAGTTGCGCAGCATTCAAAATTCCGTTTTTACATGCATTTGTGTAGTAAAGACCAGCAATTTTTATGACAAAATTGAGAGTTTCCTCGAGGGAAGGTTCCGTCCCCCGCCCCGGTGCGTATTGTTTGAGTTTCAGCTGCGCTGTTCTGGCCTAACGCTCCGTTCTGTGGGTTTCAGGTAACGTGACGGTGACGGACCTGGAGGTGCAGGAGCACTACGACGAGTTCTTCGAGGAGGTCTTCACAGAGCTGGAGGACAAGGTATGTGTGATGACGTCACCCTAATATCGTGACGTCACCGTTATATGTGCAGGTGTGATGACGTCATCCTAATGCTGTGACGTCACCGTTATATGTGCATGTGCAAAGAACAACTAAAGGCAGTGTTGTTGGTAAATATGGTAACTTATGTTTGTTAACTGATGCCGAGTAATGAAGAGATGCGACAAGATGGTTTGGCTACGCATGTAGGAGAAATGAGAAAACGTAAATTAAAGGTTTTCGTCAGAACTCGTGCTGCTTCATGCACACAAGATTAGTAAATTCAGCACCACAAATTAAGAGTGCGCAGATATCCTACCACATCTCTGCAGCTCGCTTCATGGCTCAGTTAACCAACATTGTATGGTTTTATTGACGAACCAACAGCGCAGTTACCATGGAACTTTGTCACAGACAAAACCATGATCATGGTTTTATCTGTATAACCATGGTTATATTGTTGATTGTAGTTCAGATGTCAGATGCAGATATGCAGGAATACTACGACAACTTTTTTGAAGAAGTGTTTGTCGAAACTAATGACAAGGTAGCATAGTTTGTTCGTTGCTACAGAGTCACAGGTTTTATACGTTAACAATCTGACTGACGCGTTGACAACACTTGATAATCTTATTGAAAAAAAAATGGTGCTGCTCATGAAGTCTGAGGGAATATTGCCGGTCATCAATTTACACCTTAGCTTTGATCTTACCAATTCATCATGGTCAGACTTACGCGAGTTTGGGAAAAATCAGTTCAAAACCAAGCCATCACAGAGCGTAATCAAATACAAAGCATTGTGTGTTTTATTATTTTGTAATCATGTGCAAGAACGCTTAAATCAGCAACACTCAGTATTTACTTTGATCAGCAATAGTTGGGTATGATGAGATTTTGTGAACAGTAATCAAAGCGACCATCAATTTCTCGCTTTACGTTATAACCATGGTTTTATCCGTTTAACCATGGTTTTATTGTTGTATCCACAGTACGGAGAGATCGAAGAGATGAACGTGTGCGACAATCTGGGAGATCATCTCGTAGGAAACGTCTATGTAAAGGTGAGTTGCATTACGTACTGTAACGATGTACGCCTACAGTACATGTTGCCAGAATACCCAAATAAGCGACTTGGTTCCTGTGGCTGTATCTTTAGTGACAGTGCTAAAATTCAGCAACACTTCAGGATGCCAAATCACTATCCAGAGGCTTTTGAACCATGCCTCGAAGTGACGTCGCTGTACTGGAAAGTGTGATGTAGTGACTTTTAATTTGGCTACTTGGAACCCTGATCATTCACACCAAACACCATGTCCCAGTGTAAGTTCCATTTTCCAAAGCGAATTTTGTACTCGTTGTTAATAGCGTAATAAATATCGTTACATTATTTACAGTTTAAGTACGAGGAGGATGCTGAGAAGGCCGTGGCGGATCTGAACAACAGGTGGTTTAACGGTCGTCCGATCCACGCAGAACTGTCGCCCGTCACAGACTTCAGGTCAGTAATACGTGTTTTATGCCTCATCTTGACAATTTCTTCCCTCATGTTTTACATATTGCTGTACTTTTCGGTATTTTTCGGCTCATTTGGCGTAATTGCTAAAGAGCCTTTAGAATCATGAATTGTCTGCCGTCATCATTGCCTTTGTTGCTGTTGTCGTTGACCAGTGGAATCTGCACACATCCACCCACACTATTAATCGTAGAGATTTCATATCTCACACACACATGCACCCATATCCTATCTCAAAGCCTAGCAAGAATTATCTTGTTGTGACAATTATTCTCAAATTGGCAGCCATATTTGTTTTTACTTTGAACCGTATTTCAGGACATATAGTTGATGATACAGATTTAATATTTGGCGGCCTTATGCACCTACATACCCTCTTTATGACTTGCCAAAATTATATTGATGCCACGCATATTTTCAATTTGGCAATGAAATTTGTGTTTTTCATCACAAAATGTAATTTTATAAACCTTATGTATCCAAGTAATATTGTAAGCCTATATTATTGCAAGTACACAAGCGACATACCCATCCTGACTTGACACCTGTGGCCAGTCGCCAAAGTGGAGGGTACCAGTGGCCCCACAATGCTCACATATTCTTCCTAGAGAAGGAACAGTAACCGTTGCCACCTATTAGGTCAACATATGTATTTATTTGTCCGACAAAAACTTGAAAAAAGAAGTATAATTGAGAATCTCTTTGTTGTAGGGAGGCGTGTTGTCGTCAGTACGAGATGGGGGAGTGCACACGCGGAGGCTTCTGTAACTTCATGCATCTCAAACCCATCTCCCGCGAGCTGCGCCGACAGCTGTACGGCAGGTCGCGCACCTCGTCCAAGAGGCGCAGGTAGGTTATCCGTTAAATCTCTACACAACTGTACAGCAGGTCCCGCACCTCCTCCAAGAGGCGGAGGTAGGTTATCCGTAAAATCTCTTACACAACTGTACGGCAGGTTGTTCGCCTCCTCCAAGAGGCGGAGGTAGGTTATCCATAAAATCTCTGCACAACTGTATGGCAGGTCCCGCACCTCCGCCAAGAGGCGCAGGTAGGTTATCCGTAAAATCTCTACACAACTGTATGGCAGGTCGCACACCTCCTCCAAGAGGCGCAGGTAGGTTATCTATAAAATCTCTACACAACTGTATGGCAGGTCCCGCACCTCCTCCAAGAGGCGCAGGTAGGTTATCCGTAAAATCTCTACACAACTGGATGGCAGGTCGCACACCTCCTCCAAGAGGCGCTGGTAGGTTATCTGTAAAATCTCTACACAACTATACACCAGGTTTCACACCTCCCAAGAGGCACAGGTAGGTTGTCCGTAAAATCTCTACACGTATACCTTATAATTCTTAGCTGAATTTACTTCCTGTTGTGGTAAAAAGGTCATTTATTATATGAGACTACATAAATATTTCCGACAATCTACATTTTCTAATTTCACAAGTGCAGTAAAATCCGTCTAAAGAGAAAGGTCAAAATTGCAATGAAATCTTCGTTTGAGAGAATTTTGGCAAACCATATAAATGCAATTTAATACAACAGGTTGGAGAGAATACCTTTTGTTACTAGTTGGAGACAGATTTTCTCTTCACACGCTTTTCTGTGGAAACTATTGGATTTTTCTATTCTTTAAGGAATGTTCTTAAATTATGTCGCCCATCATAAATGTGGACTAATAAGCATTCTTATCCTCGTTGTAGGTCGAGGTCACGATCACCACCAACACGCCGCAGCAGGTCACGGGACAGGCGTAGGTCCAGGTCACGTGACCGTCGCAGGTCAAGGTCACGCGAGAGGTCAGGCAGGTTCTGAGGTGGAGAGAGTTATTGTGAATTGGACCAAACTGTATTTAAATTTTACTTTAGACAATAAATTCTGCAATTTGGAAGCGGTGCAGTCAGTATCAACCCTCACGTAAATAAACACGCGCTGTTAACTAAAGAGTGTGGAGAATTCTAGTTCCGGAGAAAACAACTCGTGTATTGCACTTTTTAGATATTTTAGATGTTTTAAACATACGGCAGCAAACTAATAGTATCGCGTACTTTCCACATGCAAGCTAGATATGTATCCAAGAAAATGTTAAAGTTGTGGAAAATTTTCGGTAATTTGTGTGAATATTTCCTTGAATTTATTAATGCACTTCAATTGGGAAACATCGCTGAGAAAACGTAAAGATTTTTACTGGTATCTGCACATGTATGTCAAGATATAAGATGTCCATAGTTCATGTATGTTCATATTTCATCATTAACCAAAATAAAAAAAGTTTTAAAAGAAATAAACGTTTTGTATTTTGTTATTTATTGTAGCTTGAAATATCTACAGTGCGTTCTAAAAAATCAAGAACAGATTTAACAGGCGTTTATTACTGTGAGTTGATAAACACCGTTTAAAGCATTCGGCCACTGATGCATGGGCAAGTAATTCTGGGCTTCATCGAGTACTTTGTACATGTAGCCCGTCACAAATATACAGTAAAACGCACACATTGTAATGTTTAAGCAGCTACAGTGCACACATGTACAGATGATGCATTATTTTACACAATATTCTAAAAGCATCAAGATCGTTCTGGTTTGACCGTTACACAGTGTGCATGATGCATTTCCTGCTGCTGTTAAAAATTGTCACTTGGACAGTTCTGAGAAATGGCACTCGACAGAAAATACATGTACACGCAAAGAATTTACATTTTTCAATCTTCAATGAAGATTCTTTCGTTACAAACGACAGTAGGTCAGAACAGTTGGCACAAAATGTCCCTGATTGTCTAAAAGTATGTTTTAGCTGAGATTTTCGAATGATGTAAGACGTGAAGTTGCTACAGAATGTTACGTTTATTCTATGTTCCCTTCGTAGTACAGATCTGTTCCGATAATCATCACTCCCTGAAAAATAAATGTATGAAGAATGTCATAGACGGAAAGCTTGCCATCGACTGTACTTTGAATTTTGTATTCCTACAAGTGACAAAAGTTAGGTTGCAGTGCTTACTGCCAAAGAACTGCTAAACGTGAAATGAAATGGAACTTAAGTTCTGGAAAAGCTGGCAACGTCTGCACAGTAAAACCTGTCATTAACAACCTCCCCCTATCCACCATCGCATAAATATTGAATTCACATTCTCGTTCTCGACCATCTGTGTTTGACGACTAGAATACACTCCTCCCCGGATATATCGATATCGCTTACATCGATATCCCGCTTATATCGATACAATCTCTTACAGTCAGTCAAATTAAAATATGTAGATATTTGTTTCGCTTATATCGATATCCCGCTTATATCGATACAATTTTATGTTGCCAAATTTATCGATATAACCGGGCAGGTGTATTCAAGCAGAACAGGTGGTCCCAGATGTCAGGTTTCATTTTACGAGAAGTAAACATGAGCAAGTTCGTGGCAACGACAGTGTACAACTATTTTTCTGGAGCACTGGTATCCCATTTATATGATGGGTATTTGAATATATAGTGAATTGAGTTATGAATTAATCTAGAAATTGCCTTACCTCGTCATCATAAGGGATGAGCACAATAGGATTCACTAGTCGCACCTTCTCTATGTCCGGCAGATCTATTCCCTTAGTGCCGATCTCTGCAACAGAAACACACGAAATCTTACAGTAGACAACTGGAGCGCTGCTGGTACCCCTAGTTTGGACTTTATTGCCAGTAACCGAGTTATTTTATTTGAGTTGTTTAATTCTAAAGAAATATTCTATTGAAAGATTTATGGAACCACGTGGGGACGCGCCTGAACCACATCTGTCAGAGCTGGGTTAGAATCTGAGACAGCTTGGCTCTTTAAATTTCACGACAATGATTCTTGTTTTCGTCCAAGTAAATCAGAAAGAAAATCTCACTTGTTATAAAGGGCACTAAGTATCTGTCGGTTCCGAGCGTCAGCATCGACTGGAGAAACACGTTCTGAAATGTAAGAAAAAAATATGCAGCTCAAGAAAAAGGGGAAACAGCTGTGCTACTTACGGGAACATTAATATTGCGCAAATTTTATTTTGCTTCAAAAGTGATTTGATTTACAAGATAAAATCGAAAAGTGAGTCCAACACTTATATCTTACCATGCCCACCGCTTGGACTGACGTCATTCTCACGTGACCTTCCGGACTGAAATCATAAAGTGAACGAACAATTCAGGGCGTCCCTTCTTACTGCTGACTATAAATCAGGTAGGTCACTGCGCTGGTGGCACTAGTTTTAGCTTGATCCCTTCAGTTAAACTAGCCAGACCAGAACCAGCCAGCTGTGGGTCTCTCGTCAGGTAGTGCGTCCAGTCAGCATATCACATATGTACTTACATGTACTTATCTTTACTTTACCATCGGTGGATCTAGAGCGGGGAGGCCACCCGAAGTGCCCATCCCTCCGCGACTGGATTTTATTCATTTTCATACGGGGAATCCTGGATCCGCCAGTGTGTACTGATATTAATATTATTGTACACTTTTAAACATAATAATCCCATGTGCTTTTCTATTAAGTTCGTAATTAGGTACTCACACAATCTGTGTGACGTTGAACATGACTTTTCTGTTTTCTATTCTGACCGTCAGCTGCGCGCGCACGTTCTGTAAAAATCAGTTAGTCGTTTGACTTTACATTTCAAAATTAAATTCCTTCATTAATCTTTTTGTTATGGGGCTGCTGGTATCCTCTGTTTCGGACTTGAGGTGACTCTGACCATAGAAGTTACCAAACGCTCAGTTCGAGTTTGAGTTTGTGTTTGTGTTTCCCGGTCTTTTTTACGGAAGATCTTTAAATACACCTCAATTACGCACATTTGAGTTCACTTGTACTAAAATGTAAACAAACTTAGGAATCTCTCCAATTGAGGGGGATTAAAAACATCCC
>JBCAUI010544447.1:0-10665 GCA_038406195.1 Haplosyllis anthogorgicola
ACTCTATGTGTAAATATGATGATTCTGGAACTTTATGTCAAATCTATGTGAAAATATGATGGTTTTACATGTGCATACATTGTACAACATGTTTTATGATCACAATTCACACTTTGCCTTGCACTTGGATGATTCTTTTGTGTTGTTTCCAGGTCATTCATTTGTTTACATTTTGGTTCAGGGCATTAACGTCGGTAAAATAGGAGTCAGCACTTCCTAGGTAGGAATCCGTGGAAGGCAGTATCAATATGGACTGTGCCTTTCAAGGGTCTGATGAGATAGAGTTTTTTGCCAAATGTATTTGAGTCTCAATTTGTACAATTCTATAAATGGCAATCCCTTTTTGTATCCAATAAAAGCAAATATTGGTCATATGTATATGTGTCATACTGTTATTACTTTAGGACTTTTTTGTTATATATAAATAATAGTACTATGTCACATTGTTAAGTGGTAGGCAATTCATGAAATGCACATAGTTTGGAGCAATAGCAATCCAGCGTGAATTAGTGTTATTTGCAAAATAAGATTTCCCGCTTTACTAAAAGGTGCATGACAAGCACAACAGTTTATTTGTTTATTTATTCAACTTGTTTTGCGTTTATGAATAGAGTTTGTGCTGTTATGGTTATCAGATTTTGAAAGGGAAATCACTTACAGTAAATTTTTTGTAGGACGAAGTATCAATTCAGATTGGAAAAGTGAATGACTCAATGGTGGTTGAAAAATAACACGTGACTAGTGTTAGTTCATAATACTTGTATGGACGCCATGTTTTCCATGAAGAAAAATCACTGAAGTAGACCTATTCATGAGTAGCACTTATAAAATCTAAAAAAATGTACTTGCAGCTTCAAACAAAGCACAAGCCTAACAGATCTGTAAACTGACCTACATACGATGTAGTTGCATACAGCAGTTGTCCCGCTTGAGTATTGTAATGTTAATGTAAATTCTACATACATTGATTCTCAGATACCCAGCGACCGATTTCTACAGCTTTTAAATTTCCCGCTCCGTAATTTCGAAGCTGCCTTCACAAAGCTAGATCAATAAACAGCTGAAGCTGTTTGCCCTCATCGAAGCCAAACAACAAGTAAATTGATACCAATCGCATGTAAGTATAAGTACTGTCCCATTTCCAAAGTACTTTTTGAAATAATATTGATCCTGTTTTGTTTTTGTTAATTGTAAAGGGCTCCAAATAACTTGCTTTTAAATGTTCTCACAGGTCTGGAACTTAAGGTTGAGCTTAAGACTTTCATTCGGCGCTACTGACATGACTGATAGAAAACGTTACAGTGTAATCCACTTACACAGCAGAAAACATGTTGGTAACAAGAGGTTCTGTTTAGAAGGAGCCGGTCTGTTTGTGTGTGTTACCCAGTTCTTGTGAATTCTTTGCAAACTTGGCAGAAGGATCCCTGGTAAAAAAAAAAGCTGATGGCTCACTTACAAGTGACAGATTGGGCCCCATTTTTTACCTGGTGAGGCTTCTTCAGTTATGATAATGACAGTTTCATCCAAATCATTTGATGCGTAAAAATATACTCCCGAGTCAAAGCACTACCCCGTTTAAAGGATTTAAATGTTGCAATAAAATAAAAACACTTGGTAATATATTTCTTTCATGAGGGTGCGTAGTATGACACACAAAGCGCGATTTTATGTCTAAAATTATGTGGTGGTGTGCTGAACTGCAGTGGTAAAGGGAGATTTCTGCAATTGTGGGAGAACATGATGAGCACATAATGAACAAAACTGGCAGAAATGGAAACATTCTGGTGTTTGTGTGTCGAATTACACGACAGGCATACCACTGATACTCTATGCCACCGGGGATGGAACTTTTTTTTTTAGGGGGGAGATAGATCAGACTTGTGCACCACCTTGAGCTTCTTTCCCATACCTTGGAATCCATTTGATACGCACTTTAACTAAGACGACCAGTCGCGCAATTTACACATTTATTGCCCGTCAGGGGCTACACAAAATCGTATCAATTGTGAATATGAGGGTAGACATAAGGGACATCCCGTGTTAAAGTTCTGATACGATATTTGTTTACTACTACGCTTGCGATGAGGCGGTAGAAAACATAACATACAACTCGTTCTCTACTGACAGACAGTAATACAGCCGAAATATCATAACGCTTTCATAAAGCACAGCTCACTCTCCCATTTATTTCAGGATTCACCTTTTAGGATGTTTGTTTTCATCATTGTAGATTCACTCAATAAGCCTCAAAATGCTCCCATGTAAAATATTGATACCTCTAGGTAAGTTGAACATGGAAACAAATTTTAATTATTAGTTGTGTATGTGCAATTAATTGAACTGCATTGTTCAACAAGAGAACATGTCTTTATGGTAACATGTTTTGTATTCCAGGCTTAATATCATTTTTGAGTAGTGTGAGCTGCTCAAGAAGGAGAACAAATCGATACGACAATAATAATAATAACTACAACCATGACTACGACTACGACACCAACACCAAATGTGAGGGTGAAGGTTGCTTGTAGGTATACATTTTAGTAAGAATACTATTATGCAATGTTATTAATACCTACTTAAAGTACATATCATGAAAATGCTGGGGGGCAGGGATGGGGGTTTGGAAGAGAGTGCTACTTTGCTTCTGAAATGTTACCAGTAGGGTACGAAATTCCAAAGCACGATTTTACAGCTAAAATTATGTTAAGGTGTGCGGAACTGAAATGGTAAAGCATAGGAATTTTCTGTAGCCCCACAATTGTGGCAGCACCTGACGGGAAAAGATATTTCTACAAGCTACACTTCGTTCCCTCTTGCTAAACTAAAAAAGATTATTTGCTTTATCTCATTTACAGGAGTGATACGGGAAAGGCTATTCTTATTACTGTTGTCATCGTTGTCTTCATTGTGGCGGCCAGCCTTTTCTGGTATTTTAGAATTTACAGGAAGAGTAGCAGACACAATAGAGGTTTTGCCCAATTCGTACTCTAATCTGTCTAATTAGGATCAGTACACAGAAATTGCATCATTTTGGAAACTAAGAGAACAAAGGAGAGAACGAAAGAATTATACACTGTGCTTTTGATGCGTTATTGTTAAACTTCCGATACGAATTCCGTGTCCTGAGAAATTAAATTCAGTAAAGGAACCTGAAATGGATTTCATTTTGCGTCAATTATATCCGAGCGAGCAGTACAAATTCTGTATAATTTAATGGCATGGCCAGCAGATGGCACTGCTGCCGCACTCCGTGATAGTATTCAGTCCCTGACTACATCTACTTTAGACCTTGGATGTCATAAATTTTAATAATATATAAAATTTTAAAAAAAACAAAACCATTAAGATCTCTGGAAAGGTATCGAAAGTAAGATTAGTTCTTATGGTATTAAAATGATTATCTAAACAGCAAGAGAACGTGAACGGCGAGAACATGATGAACCAACCGTCACTGGTCCTGCCGTCCCATCCGTAACAACAGTGCCGCAGAAAACCGAGGCAAAACCCGTGTTCTCATCAGAAGCACTCAGTAAGTAACGCTCTTATTTCTATATAAAATAATTCAGCGACCCAATGGGCACAGAAGAAAGTTGAGACATCACATTGGCTTGTTTTTTATTTACTTCAGCTCGTGAAATTGTACAAATTTGGAAACATTTGAGAATATAAAAAAATAATGCTGTGCTTCTAATGTGTACTAGGGATGTCAACGAGCCTTCGAGCTAGCTCGAAGCTCGAGCTGACTTCTCAGCTCGATTACAACTCGAGCTGAACTTGAGCAGCTCATAGCTTGAAGTTATGTCATTACCACTTCAAAAGCGACTTCAAACATATGGTATCATACCGTATGTAATTACATAAGGATACCAAATGTCTATGAAGTGTCAATGAATAATTATACTGCCATCCAAGAAGCCATGCTGACCACTGATTGAGAAGCCACTGCACAGATTAAAAGAATGCTTATGTAATTGCACTACAAAGTCACTGCAAAGGCAATTATGTGATAACAATTTCACAATGAACAATCAACTTTGACAGACAGACAGACACACACACACACACACACACACACACACTATATGGCTCGAGTTGGCTCAAAGCTTGAGCCAGAAACATCGAGCCAGCTCGAGCTATGAAAACCTTCGAGTTGACATCCCTAAATTGTGTACAGCATAAGATTCTCTTGCTTCAGAAGTGAGTTATGTCACCAGCTCATGGGCTATATTGTTGGTTGAAAACCCAAATCTTTATGCACAATTGTTATCAATTCAACCCATATCTTTGCAATGTAGAAATGGTCCAAATACCGTGTGATGTCACTGATGATGAACAAATGACAATGTACAGACGAGATCAGATTTGGCTGGATGAAGTCGCGAAAACGGGACGCAGAGTGTGGAAGTTACACAAGGGTGTCGAGTACCGACATGATTTGCAGGGCAAAAGGGTAGGAGTAGTTGTACTACTTTTAAGGGTCTGTTACTCCAAATTTCAGATGTTGCCTTTCAGAACAAGTAATGTGTCCTCAATATATACCAACAGATTTTTAATGAGATATGATATTATCTAAATCACCAAATCAACACTTCCTCATTTATTGTTATAAAATATGACCCCGATAACGGTCATTTTACCTTTTTACTAATAAAATATCTCAGAAAATAAGCAATACCTGTAAATAATTAATGTTGAGCATAACATGAAATTAGTATTAAAAGTAAAGCGCCCCATCACAATTGAATTGAATGACCTCAGCATGAAATTCAATTGTTGCGGGACGATTAACTTTTGATAGTACTTAATTTTATGATCTGTTTCTGTTCTCGCCATAATTGTTCTTTTCTTAATAATGTGTGTGTGTGTGTGTGTGTGTGTGTGTGTGTGTGGATTACTCTAATGTGGATCATTTACTGTGCATTTATGATGCCTTTCACAGAACTTACAGCGCTTTAGTTGCATGTATGGTCCTAGAATAGGAGGTGGCAACAGATGTAATAGTTGCAGAGAAGGACTGCACGAAAAGGGAGAATGGTACAGATGTAGAGAATGCGTCGATGTTGATTTCTGCGCAACCTGTTTTGTTAAAGGACCAACAATTTCTGCTTATGGACATGTACCAGGACATGACAGTGTAAACCTTAAGTAAGAGTTAAGGATACATCACATTTTTGATAGCAATATATTGTGTCTGTTGCTTCATGCACATTTTGGAGAATCAACATCCGAAAAAGAATAAAATATTAATTTGGGAAAAACAGTGTTTCATACTTTAGTTTTGTTGACGCCAATGTCATATCTTGGAATTTCTTTGGTATAATTTTTGTGATTGGTAGCATATCAGCACTCTAAAACTCAGATGTTTTGAACAGGATGATAAAATCTACTCCAGTCAACTAGGCCTACAATTTAGAAGTGATCTACACTTTTACTTTGTAGGATCCAGCAAATGTGTTTCATATGCAGAGGGCTTATTTACCACACGAGAATGGAATGTGCTAATTGTCATCACGTGTTCTTCTGTCTGGGATGTTATAACACTGGAAGACACCAAGGGGGGTAAGTGCTCCGTTTAGTGTTCATTGCCACACCAACAATACATAAAATGTGTAACAGTTGTTTGGCAACACGAAAAACACTTTATTTTGAATTTCAACATTATGATTTAAACAAAACGTGGTCGTGTGACTATTCGGGGAATGAAAAGAATTCGTCATGTTTGAGCACCATTCTCTTTAGAGAAACTTTTCCAATGCGCACCCTTATTACTGTAAAAGGCAGGTGTAGCACCAGACTTGACCCTTCGAATTGCCATCCTGGCTTAAAACTGATGGGAAGAGTCACAAGAAGTCTAAAATAGGGTTTAATTTGTGGCCCCAAAAATTGACCCTGGTCCAACAAAAACATTGTGAAGTTTCTAGTGAAAGTTAAATGCAAGCTTGCAGGTTAACATGATACCAAGCAACGCAAAGCTTCATCTGGATAACTCGGAATAGATTTGACGTAAATCTTTCCTTTGGCCTAATTATTTCTAGGGGGTCCTATATTGCTTGAACTTGTATGTACTCTTTTAATGACAGACACACTGGACATCTCATCAAACGAATTGAAACAACAAGTTATGTTATGATAAGAGCTGCTGATGCTGCCAAAGATTCAATACCTTTGCTGCCACCTGGTGAGAAAGATGCAGAACCTACAGCGCCACCTATGTACTCATCAGGGGGAGCCGAAAATGTACCAATGATGTCTGTTCCCGAAGTGCCTCCTCCTGCATATGATGAGTGCACATAAAGGATGAAGGGCAAGCAAATTCGATATGCAACAACGGGTATATTTCCCGTGAAGTGACAAAACTTCAAAAAACTTTAAACACAACCTTGTCAAGGCTGTACTTTGTAGAACGGGAAGTAAAGATTTACGACAACTTCTAAATGATTTATCGGGTTTTTACCTTTGCATAAGAGTGTACGCCAATTATAAATTAAAGATATGTCATGTTTAATCTCCTGATGCCTTAAGTATACAGAAATTCATATTGCAATGTAAAAATGCTGACCTTTACGATTGATTGCGAAATGCATGCGAGAGAACTTGAAGGTTTTAGTTATAGATACTGGGCAGTGTGTCTGTAAATCACTGCATCACCAGGCCTAGGTGTAAAGTTGGTTGTACACTTCGGCAGGATTGCTGTAAATCTGTGTGACACTTTATGTCAATTTGGTCGATGCTTTAGCATCGCAGCTGATACTTCACAATAATCCAAAATTTGTATTGGTTCAATATCAGGTGCAATATGACACTGCCAAGTATGCTGTACTCGCAAAATGTTACTTCAAATCGAAACACTGTTGTACTTGCAGTCTGACATTACACAGAAATTGTATTAATTGGTTACATAAGGGTATATAAGGGAGCTCCCATAAGTTCTGATATGATTTCTTTGTACTGAGAACATTAGACTACATTTTCAGTAATATTTTTGTGCACACTCCGTTTAAGGATCATCTCAAGAAATTGATGGGGTCTTGGAAATAATATAAACTCATGGGGTTTTTTGGGAGGGGTTCAGGGTTTATGTTCTGGTGAAAAGTGTAGCGTGAAACGACCGTTCAGTTCTCCCAGTTTGTCCGAAGGTATTCTGAGGTATCTCTAAATGGTAAACTTATTAAAATTGTACCTTCTCACACTTCCAAAGATACAGTAACATAGCTTATCTTGCCAAATGTATATATTTTTGGTATAATTTTGTAAAGGACAATTGCTTTTGATATCCAATAAAGGCACAAATCAGTTCATGAAATTCCTGTTAAAAGTTAAGCGTCCCGCAAAAATTGAATTTCATGCTCTGCTAATGCTGAGTTAATGGCAGTGGGGCGCTTAACTTTTAATAGGAATTTCACGATCTGTGGCTAATTGCATTTGTCTTATACGTTTATTGATTTAAGCTTTTTGCTGTAAAATAAAGACTCATTTGTTGCAAATGACTGTACACTGATGGATGTCAATTGATCTGCTGATGGGCAACTCAAGAAATGTATACATCTAAAATATTTTTTTCATTTTAAAGAGCAGATAGAAATCCAGAATTAGATCGGGAAATAGTGATATCACCAGAATTGAGATTTCCTGTTTTCCTGCTGAAGGTTGCACGACAAGCAAAAACTAGTGATTGGTGATTAAAAATATACCTGAATGTCATTGGTTCACAATACTTCCGCGCCGTGTTTTCGAAAAAAGAAAACTCACCCAGTTAGACCTACTTAACTGTGTCGTACAAGGCGTTGCTGTAGCACCTGATATCCAGAAAAAAATACGTGCAGCTTCAATAAAGCAACTAACGGTTCCATAAACTGGCCTACATACGGTGAAGCTGCATACAACAGTTGTCCCGCTTGAGTATTGATTTTAAATTAGGCAATGGTGATTATGCGAACACAGACACCATTACTTTACATGTATGCAAAGACAGGTACATGTATACATGTAGGATTATGGTCGCATTGTACAGTGAAGCATAAATAGTTTCATTATGAGTACTCTTTTCATTAATTTCCTCGAAATCAAACCTTTTCGTTTTTAGCACGCGGTAAGTTTAGTCTTCTGTATAATATATGTCGCTTTATATGCACAGCAATAATCAAATAAATATAGTAAGCAGTGAACTCAATACGTAACACTCCAGTCTATAATTAGTAATTGATCTCAAACTGTATAAATTTTAATTTTAGGAAATACTGAATTATTTGCATAGATTACAAAATGTCACAGTCATCCATCTTCAATATGTTAGCAAGAATGATGCTTGCTTCACTTGGTATGTATTTCGTTCTTAACCTACAGAATTGCTCTCATTCAGCCACAATATGATATACTCTACCTGCAATGCTTTAATTTCATTGTGTGCAGACATTTGCTTATTTGGTGTTCATTATTATTGTTGATTTGAGCTTCTCCTGAACTGACTTAAGAGCAATGGTACTAATTATAAACATATAAAATAAAGAGTACTGTGAATTGAGTTGACATGTGTAGCAGAGGGTGAAACTCCTATCATTTTGGGACAATAGCGCATCAAAAGCACAGCATGAAATTCTTTCGTTGTTTCCTTTGTTCTCTACATTTACAAAATTATAGAAATTTCATGAGATGTTACGATTAGAATTTTATGCTTCATTGCGGCACGAAAATTTGACTGTTTCTCCCAAAAAATACGCTGTGTTTTGTGCTCTTGAATATCGTAACTAGAAATTCCTTTGTTCCTACACAGTGTGAAATTCCAAATATAAAATATAAATTCTAGATTTAGATTTGATGTAATGGTGTGTTTAAAGATTTTGCTAATCCTTTTTCAGGTGTACTTCTGCATATTTTCTGTGTAAATTGTTACAGTAAAAGAAAAAGGAATCTAGTCAAAAATGTATGGTAAGTGCACAGAAGAAAATAGTATCAATTTGGAAGAATAGAATCTCATGATGTATTTTGTTCGCGATCGGGCTGGAATTCTCAAATTATGTCTTGAGGTGACATGACAAACGTACATGCATCCCTCAATAGACGTTTATGTTCCAGTGAAAGACACGGCATGAAATTCCATCATCTCTGTTATCTTCATTGATTAAAAAAAAGCAATCCAATTACAGAGTCCTGTTTTGTCAAATTATTTAACATAGTGCTGTTGAATGAACACGAAACACATTTTTGACACTTGTGAAATACATTTTATGCTTTTCCTAAAGGCATTTATAAGTAATAATGGATTTAAATAATTTCAGTTTGCATTGCCTGCATTATTGTTAACAGATATTCAAAGCAAGGCAAGTTGAAAGCTTGTATTTTGTATATTTTTATTGTAGGAATCCCAAAAGTTACGGTATCTGGACTGTCATAGGCACGGTTACCTTTGTGATAGTATTTGGTTTTCTTCTCTGGTGGTATTGTTGCAGAAGAAAATCTCGCAACGCAACGCATGAAATGCATAAAGGTAATTTTAGGGAGGAGAGGAATGGGTACTCTTGTAAAACACAAGCGTATATTTTGTATTGAATTGAACCCATATGACACTGATTTAAACAGCGATGCCTTTCAGCAAATGTTAATTAAAAAAACTATGGATACTAAGCCACAGCAGAAATCGCCTTTGATTTTGACCTAGATTTTGACCATGACCTCATTTTGGATTCGTCGGGGTCATAACAGATTATATTAGCAGGTAGAAGTCAAATTAAACGCTTCTATCGCTGATAAAATTTATATTGGCCCAATGACCATGGCACTTAAACGTAGATGTTATGAAGATACCTATGAACCAAAAATGAAGTTTAAAAATTACAGCCCTAACAGACACACAAGCGCACATAAACACAACTGAAAACATTACCTTCAAAGTGGATATACGTCTTTTCATGCCTAGAAGCAGACCTGCATTCAGTGTACATTTGTTCTAAAAATACACATTTATTCCAAGAAAGTAGTACTATGTCAAGAGCACTTGCCTTTACAAAATGAAGAAAATTAGTAATATGATGTGTACCACCAACTGAGATTTTTTCAAACGAAACTTTAGCTCAGCTTCTTTTCTTGTAGATCCATCAACGATACCCATGGAAAATGTTAAACCACAAGCCGTATTTGCGACGGAAATGCTCAGTAAGCTAACGGTCTACATACATAACTAACTCACGTCAAAACGAGACTATCATGTCGATTTGTTTGTATGCAAACAAAATTTGATTTATTACATTTTGAGGGATGATATGGTAACTCATTCACATCTATCTATTTTACCATCTACATAAATTTTAATAAAGTGTCATTGATGTATTACAACCAAAGCAAACGATTATAACAAATTGAATTTTATAAAATATTCTGTTTATTATACGTGCTTACAAAAATAAAAGATTGAACAAGCATTTTTTATCAAGTCCGTTACATCATTTGGAAACAAAGAGAACAAAGTGAGAGAACGAAAGAATTTCACACTGTGCTTTTAATGCCCTATTGTTCCCAAATGATAGGAATAACATCCTATGAAAATAGTAAATAAACAAGCTGACAAGATAATCAGCAAAATTCAAGAAACTCAATTTTATCCTGTGTAGGTATCTGAAGTAGGTACCAGGAGTGATTTTTGTGTCACCAAAGCAATTAAACTTAGGATGT
>JBCAUI010544458.1:0-10665 GCA_038406195.1 Haplosyllis anthogorgicola
TTGTTGTACTATCAGTTAAAGTATCACATGCATGTACACACAGGTAGGAACTCAAGTAATAACTGAAATCTTTTCATGCTTGGAATATCCCCTTTTAGAGGAATATCATCAAAACAAAGGAATAACCCTAAAATTTCAGGACTTCCCTTACTGTGTGAGAAGAAATATTTTTCCCTGTAAGTTAAACTCACTGCATTACCAATGCCATCTTTTTTTGTTTACCAACAACCCCACATGTGTCCTGTCCACATGGTTCTAGTGCACTCTGATGACCTTGCCAGCATTGTATTACAGAAGAAAAGTAACAAACAACTTACATTGAACAGTGGAAGTCAATAGTCAAGTCAGACATCAACTTATGTGCCCATTATGACAGGCACATATCACCCTGCAATGTTCATTACTTTACATTGAAAAAGCTATTTAACCATTTACATTGAACAGTGGAAGTCAATAGTCAAGTCAGACATCAACTTCATTGGCAGATTTTGGGGGAGTGCAGGAGGCATGTGGCCCCCCTACAGCCAAATTTTTCTTCATTTTCATGCAGTTTTTCCCAATTTTTGGGCAAAAATAGGTGAAAATTAGGTTGGCACCCCCCTACGGGCCGGGCACCCCTGTATGGGAAATCCTGGATCTGCCACTGAACTTATGTGCCCAATGTGCCTTATGTGACAGGCACATGTTGCCCTGCAATGTTCATTACTTTATATTGAAAACCCCACTGTTTGATCATGTGATAACGTTCTCAACAATTGGGAAGCTACTATGACAACATGTGACTGAAACATGACATCTCGTCCAATCAACTCTGATTCCAGTGATACATCACAGTTCCTCATGAATATTCACATGCACTGAATTATGGTGAAAAATATTTCAACTTGTGATATCATTGAGATCTGTGTATTTGGATTAAATATATACCCAGAATATATTAGGCACCAGATAGGCAATAAGGGGCCTGCTTCTTCCATGGACCAGGACCTGGTTGGTTCAGTGGTGGATCCAGGGGGAGCCCTGGAGGCCTGGGTCCCCCCAAGGCCCCAGCTTTGGGGCCCTAGCACCTCAAGACACTAAAATTAGACTGTAATTTCTAAAGATTTTCAGCCTCGTTTTGCTCGGCATAACATTTTTGAATAATTTTCCCAAAACATTTTCAGTCTCGCTGCACTCAGCATCGTTTTTATTACAATGTCCCAAAACATTTTCTAGCCTCTCTGTGCTTGGCATATCCTATACTTATGCTATGTCCTTACTACTCTTCCCATTCATTATTTTTCCACAGACATACCATCATATATATGTATTCCACCCTCTCTCTAAACCTCTATTATTATTGTTCACATATGGATTCATATAGATCTATATACTTTATAAATCAATTTCCCCCCCCCCAATCTGTATGTACATGTTAATTAGTCTATCGTGTGAAGCGTCTATAGACTTCTGTGAATGGCAAGGTGGTTTTGCTATTGAGTCAAAACTGGGCATACAGACTCCCTCCCCCCAGCTGAAGTCAGGTGCAGACAGCCCCCCCCAGCTGAGGTCAGGTGCAGACAAGCTCCCCTCCCCCAGCTGAGGTGAGGTGCAGACAGACCCCCCCCCAGCTGAGGTGAGGTGCAGATGGACCCCCTAGCTGAGGTGAGGTGCAGACAGGCCCCCCCACCCCCAGCTGAGGTGAGGTGCAGACAGACCCCCCCTGGCTGAGGTTGGGTGCAGACAGACCCTCCAGCTGAGGTGAGGTGCAGATGGACCCCCCTAGCTGAGGTGAGGTGCAGACAGGCCCCCCAACCCCCAACTGAGGTGAGGTGCAGACAGACCCCCCGGCTGAGGTTGGGTGCAGACGGAACCCTCCAACTGAGGTGAGGTACTACCGCCCATGCACCCTGGCTTTCCCAGGTAATTTCTCTAGTTAGTCTATCACACTTTACATTGATAGAATACTGTAGATGGCAAGGTGGTTTTGCTATGGAGTCAAAACTGGGCGTACAGAACCCCCCCAGGGTGGCAGGTGAGGCAACCTGACCTTGGACCATGGCACAACCCAATGCAGGCATACAGGATCCCCCCCTAACTCAGGTGAGGAGCAGACAGACCCCCCCCCCCACATGGTAGGCCACATGATAGACTATTTACCCGGCTTTCCCGGGTAATTCCTCTCGTTTAATATTGTATTCAGGACTAATGAATTATGATCAATTCATTCATGTAAAATCTAAAACAGTGAAGCTACAAAAGCAACTTTTAAATGTGAAAAATAACTGCCAGATTCCATGCTCACTGTGCTTGCGCATGACTTCGCTTCGCTCTGTCGCATTTACAACAATGCTTGAAAGTAGAAGCGTTTGAACCATTGCGTTCAATCATGCGTATCACTGATCAAATGGAAGCTTCTTTATGGCAAATAGAGTCCCTTGGTTGTAGTGAGTAACCCTCTTCTTCTCAGTCATACAATAAGATGATACAAAAGAATAAACAAGAATGACATTCTATTCCCTTTATACTATGAGGTTGTGTTCTGTTGACATTGGACGAGGCGCTACTGAACTAAAGTGACTCCTGACAAATCTCGTCGCATGCTACCAAATAACCTTTCCTCTCTTTATGGCATCGTTTGATCATCTGAGAATATCTTGACGGATCAATATTTACTTTTATTCCCAACCGTACTGGCTACCAAGGACGCAACAAGGTAGAATGGACCTTCAGTCTAAAGTGGTATATTTGAACACGTTCCTTTTGGTTTGAGATGCTAATCCACAATGTTGTTGGTAACTTGTTACACTGTATCAGGATTTCACGAAACGATTTGACATGATATGTACTGATTAAGAAATATTAGAACCAAGGACTTAAAACTAATTATCAAATATATTTCAAAATTTCAATAGTTTTGTCCTTGTGCCCTTTAGTTGAGCATTTTACTAAGTATTTGACGAGGCCACTTGTCCTTTTTTTGAATTCTAGGTAAGTCGAGATTTGAACAATTGCCGGATGGGTTCAATTATTGAGTCCCGCGTACTAATTCGCTACACCGCCCCAGTTTCCCCTAAATTGCACTCAATCCACTGTAGCTCCATTTACTTTGTAGAATTGACGTGTTCGTTTATGAAAACATACATTGCAGCATGCTCAAAAATTGCTTCCGATGGTTCTGTCAATAACTGCCCCAGTAAAGTTTCCCTAAATCTCCCGATTCTACGAAATTTATTGACACGTAAAATATAGATAAGCAGCTACATATTCGACGTAATCTGCACGATTGGTCTGTGGAGTGTTCTTAACTGAATATTTTATAGCTTTTAATTGTGTATGTCTATATCTTGACATATATTATTCACAAATGATAATTGGGTTGACATGGCTATAAAGCAAATAGATACTGCATATCTAAAGCCTTATTTCCTATGCATGAAATAGAATCGTATGCAGCACATGTTGCGGTAGAATTTGAGCTCGGAATACACTATGTGTTTTTATGTATAGGGGGTTTCGCAGTACAGCTTGCTTTATAAATACAGAAGAAAATATAAAGGACACCTTTCATGCAGGAAAGTTAAACTCCTGACTAGTTTAATGTCTTCTGGCTATAGTCGGCAGTCATGAACGTAAACATTATGCAACAGATAACTCGGAATACCTGACTCGGTTTTCTCCTATGTGGACAGGTAAATTCTTGTTTTCTTCACGTGGGTATTTTTTCCTATCTCTTTCAAATCTTTATTTCCCTTTCGGTCTATCTATTACCGCTTTGTAAACAAATATTAAGTTTGTGCTTTTAGCGTGGTTATGCACTAATGATGCTCATAATTGCATCGCCTTAAGTTGCCTTTCAATGATCTACATATGTTGTCGAGATCAAGGCAGTTTTTTCCTTGCCCATCGTTATAAGGACACGAGTTAACGACATGCTCCATAAAAATAGAACGTTCCCCATAAAATGCCTTTTAATCAGGAAATTCCACTGATGAATATTTTAAGGGCTGGTCTTGTACCTGGTATAATAAAGAGTTGGCCGGTGAAGGGATCTTGCATGAGCTTGAATCCCGCCGGGGGTGTGACGGGCAGGGTTGGCTTCGTTTCGCTTCCTCCCGCCGTGCCCGAGAATGTACGACCGCCGTTATCTCCTGCTCTGCCGACATCTTTACCAATCTCCGATTGACAACCGATACCTAAAAATAAATAAATAAATAATGTTACGAATGGAACAAATTATGACAATCATATACATACGACCTGTAAATAAATTAAACGAATGTAAAATTATGATTGATGTCAAGGTACAGCTGTTTAAGCATAAGGGATCAAAGCCATTCATCAATATTCAATAATTTGTAAGTAACAAAGTGGTAAGTGATACAGGTACAACCTATACATAACCAACTTTTTCTAACGTTTTTTGACGCCATAGTTGCAAGCGAGCTCAGAGTGGTTATGCTTCAACGTTGGCCATTTTACACTTGCTACATTCTGGCTTGGATACAAAAACACGTTTTTTTCCTTCGCAAGGTAAACCGTCTTTTTTCTTCCCAGTGAAGTAACCTGGGAATATTTTAGTAGTGGTTAAAGTAATATTTACCGTCGCTATTTGCGGTGGTTGCCGCTGCTCTACTTCTCTGAGAGTGGGTGGCCAACAGTTCTCTCTGTTGTCTACAAAAACAGAAATATAGATCAATCACAACAAAAGAAAAAACGAAAACAATACCAAATACAGGACACTACAAGCAAGATTTAACACACACAATACTTCCCGTTAGCGTGCAAAAAAACTGCCAAAATTGAGGCTCCATAAGCCACAGAAATACTACGCAATATATCACTTGGGGAAAAAGGTTACATCGTTTTCGCTATTGCATAGTTTATTTAGTTTTACACCTTTGCACAGCACTTGCAAGTTATAAAAGGTAAAGAGCTGAGGATGTTTTTATACTCAGGTAAAATACACGCTATGACGAAATATAATATGTATTGCATGAAACACTGAACAATACCAAATAGTTCCTGTATAAAAACTACATAGAAATTCAACCCAGGTTCATCTTTTATTCTGACAGCTGTGTCCTAAAAAAATCTTGCATTTTTAGGTTTGCTTGGTCCTGATATGCATCAATTCCCAACCAAATTAAGGCTCAAAGCAAACTTGAAGTAAATTATTCATGTTTGGCAAAAGCCTATGGAAATACTGGCTGTCAGGCGTGTGTTTTGATCAGGCAGTTAAACCACGTCTGTCAATAACAGTATTCACAATATACTCGCTTTAAAAAATAGTGCGCATTTACATGAAAATGTATGGAACATAAAGTACTGAAATGTAAGACGGTATTCAGCCTTCTTTTGAAGCCTAACCTCCAATGAATTAACACATTGCAGCGAAACGCATTAAGAAACTCTTTAATAATCTGCCATATTAAATATTCTTTCCCAGAAAGCTCGAGTCTTTAAGATATTTACATAGCAAAACAACCTCAGATGACAAACATAGTTATTGAAAAATGCGTCAATATTTATGGTTTACTATTTGATAACAATCTACATCTAGTGTTTCAGCTTTTCCTGAGAGGATCGGGGTCGCAATTTATCAGCTACGAGTCTAAATTTGGACCATTTAATCATCCTTTTGGCCTTTAGTATCTAAGGTTACAGTCCGAGCATACTGTTTCTCCTCCGATATTTTCACTCCCCAGTTACTTGTAATTTATTTGCAGAATGTCATATGTTTCCAGGCCGACAATAGAAATAATAACCCAGCAGAGACATTATTCCTTATTTAGCCTCGGACGATTATGTCCTTTCTAAAGCTTCCAATATGACAGGTGCGACACTATATTATCAGCAAAAACCCAGGATGGGTCCACGACCAAATTATGCCTTTACATGATCCCCCCAGGAATTGGATCATGTCCAAATCAGGCTTCGTTTACTCTGCTAATGGCAGCAAATTAAAGTCGATATTACTGAATAACTTTGCTATTTTCAAAAGTATTTCCTATGCCATCTTCTCTTCCTATTTCGATATTTTTATCCAAAACAGTAAAATAGCATAATAAATATTGCCAAGCGTCTGGTTTTAAATATAGCTAAAGGTCAAGTTAAATAACGGTGTCACTAGTTCTTGCCAAATTAGTGCCAGTTTTGGGTTTATCTGTCTGACTGTCTGTCTGTCTGTCTGTCTGTCTGTCTGTCTGTCTGTCTGTCTGCCTGCATGCTTCGATATGAACATATTGTTAAACGTTTACATGTTTCCACACCCCCCATCACCAATTGTTATTACGTTTAACAAGATTGACAACTTTCTAAGTCTTCCCTGCAATCATTATTGAATCAAAATCAAGCACATTTATATTATTCTTTTAAATTTTACTTTAAGCTTTATCCATATCATTCTTTATCATGACTGCTAAGTTTGAACCATGTCCAATTCGGGCGTTTCAAAACACGTACTTTTCTTTGACGTACGGATCATTGCATATATGTCTGAATAGTTACATATAATTGCACATAACTTCTTCACGAATACCTGATATTCCGCCATAGCAAATGTAGAAAAAATATAGGAATACGCCCTAGGTATTTTGTCTTAGTTGGATTCTCTATTGCTGTGTTTTTGCGATAGTCTCCCTAAGCTGTGACATGTTTAACCATGACCTTCGGTAATCAATAATGGACTGACTACTCATGCTGTACACATTCTTAATCCTAAGCACCCAACAACTTGTAAATTGTTTTGCTGTGTCACTGTTATTGGAAATTAAATTTCTCCAGGTTCCTATTAATTTCTCTATAGTTGTTCATTAATCAGAAAAGAATGCAATAAACATCAAGTGACACAACCATTTCCAGTAATATTACTGCTAACCACAAAAGTGGGCTAAAAATGTGGCCACAAAAATAATTGAATTCGCCACCTTTATTTGCTTTGTCATATAACTTATGCTTCAAACAATTTAGGCACAAGAGCACGTTCTCTTGTTATTGAAATGTTTGGCACACATGAAGCAACTTGACGAAGCATATCTAATATATTTCTTAAGTTATTAACAGCGAACAGAATTGTTATCATGCAAGATCTCTAAATGGCCCTTAAAAGTTATCCATCTCTCTTATCCTGTACTATCATACAGTAACGTAGTAATTACAGTGAATACAAATTAAGTCTCACATTAATCACGCAAGCTCCTCTTTTGAAACCGAACTGTATCTGAAGCTGAGACCCAATTCACTATCCCAATTGAATCCATCAACATCCATATCAGTTTTGCTCCCAACCTTCTTAGACCTATTATGTCGATCTAGAATGAAGACAGTCGTAGAATTCGGGAGTCACTTTACTGTGTTGTTCAGTTGCATACACTCTATTTGAAACTTTTGACATAAACTTGATTCAGAGCCATTGTGGGTAAAAATATTGTCACGTAATAGAGCAACACAAAAACAGTGAAGCAAGCTTCTCTTTTGAAAACCACCCCACCTACATCCAGCTGCAGTTTCCGTAAGCACTAATTTTGATCCTTTAATCTGCGACCACCTGCGGCCTGTAATTAGCGAAGTACAATTTACAACGGACAATAACACATTTGCAACCATTAAGGAAATTTTCTATCAGTACTCACCGGAAGTGAAGATCCCTCGCCCTTGCCTGTTCATGTTGTGACCAGTTTTCTGAGTTGGTACTCGGTGAATCATCTGTACTGGATGTTCCTGCTGCTCCACCTGCTGCAACCGATGTTTGTTTCTCTGTAAATACAACAAAGACCATTTTTATGTTGTTTCCATAATGTATAATTGGCCAGAACAATATCAGTAAAAGGTAAATAGCTCAATTTCATAAGCAAACAGAAAACCAAATTGAGCTTCACCATGGCAGTATTAATGATCAACAAAACATTGATGATATCTGTCATGCTTGTGTACATACATATTGTAGTTTCAATAAATAACACAACCAAGAGAGAGGCCTTGCTGATACTCGCAATCCTGGAGAGTACCAGTGGCTCCATGAAATGGTATTGTGTAATGGTTCTCGAAGGGAAATGAAGTTTCAGCCAACGTAAATTGTTTGAGAAAGTCATAATAGTATACCTGCAAGTTGAGTTAAACAATTCCTAGAAATTTGCACGCATATCAGTTTAACCATTTTTTGCATTTTAATTGACTGCTAAATGGCATATATTACCAGATTTTTCAAGTGTCTTTAAAGTCCCCGACGTAGCACTGGGGAATTGAATCTTAGGCAAAAAAACCACAAAGGAGCGTCAGAAATAAAGCTGTTCCCGAGTACAAAGCTTTGGTGGTTTTCAGGACTCTTGTTTATGCAGGTTTGTTGATTTTGGAAGAAACAGTGAAGGGAAGTTTAGTTTCAAGTATAAGGTAGTTATGCTTTAATACGGTTACACTGAACCTTCTGTCGTTGAACAAAACATTACTACGAAGTATAGCATTTAGAGGTATCGTATCATTCAACTTTGAAACTACTGCAGAACATGTAACAGATATCGTTATCTGTCAGTAATGCATCGTAGCGTAATTTCTTGTGTGTACGCCTTTGCTGTAATGCACGCCATCTGGCGTTGCTGGAATCGAGCATGGAGCAATGGCTGCTCTAATAAAGTTACTGAGTTTAAAGCCACTTGTCTCTATTATCTCGGCAAGAACATCACAGAATATACGCTTAATATTTACTGTCTTCAATATATATTTCAACAGAAATAAAATTGTTAACATATAACCTATCTGTTATTGGTACGATATGACGTGCATAAAACATATATGTAACATATTTTTGTTGCATCCTGACTTTGATAATATCTGAGATATATATTGCAAACTGTAAGCCCAGCAGCGATGTCTAAGAATGGACAACTCGCGAGGTACAACGGTCCGTATTTCAGTTTTCTTCCGTCTTACAGGGCTTTATGTAACCAATATAATGCATATTACACAGAAAGCATTTCTCTGGGCACATGTATAGAATATGTTGTTAAGCCTTGGTGAATATCAGGTAGAGCGTATTATTTTATGTAGATTTTACATAAGTAAGCGCAATATAAATATAGAACGGATTATTCTTGGCTGGCATTAAAGTAACTAGAACTACATGTTTCTAGCTGCCAGATATAGAAGCAAGCAAATCATGAGGTGCTGCCAGCTAAACCATACATTTGCCAAGACCTGATATCGACATTTATATAAAGGCTTCTTAATGCTGGTTTTTTTTTCATATAGAACCAGAGCCGGGCTCAAGGAAACTGTTCAGTGCTTGGTAAATATCCTTTATGCGCTTGACACGAGTTTCTAAATCGTCGGCTGATAAATGATGAAATGAACTGGTGTATGTTTACAAGGCTCGCAATTCAATAGAACATGTATGAATAGTGATTTGATGGGTCTTCATCAAAATGGGAGTTGTCTACAATCATAATCTAATCACACAATGACAGCACGGAATATCTCATAGATTCCAATTTCAAAGTCCCTTTGTCTTGTGAAGAGAACATGTTACGCTGTGTTTTATCAAACTGCAGGGCCGTGGGTTGCTTGTGTTTTCTTTCTGGAATGGGAAATAAAGCTCGTCACAATGAGGAAGGGGAAGAGGGCTGTGACAACGAGTGAATAGCCTGTCCCACTTTGTAATTAATCCATCTCAGAAACTCATCTTTCTGTCCCTTTTGCCATGTTGGTTATTGTCAACTTTCATGACATACTTTAATGTTGCCTTATTAGGTTTTCTGTCACATTAAACCCTGGTAATTAGCCAACCACAACATCCTAACTTTCCTTTTTTGTGGTTGAAGCCCAACTTCCTAAATATACGTCTAACAGACCATGTCCCCAAAGGAAGAAGACTCATCAGGAGATAGTGTCCTTCAATGAGAATCCTGCCTTTGTTCATACGAAGAAGAACCATCTAAATTGACAAGGCTATTCAAACTTAAATGGCAATATACCAGTTCGTATCTAAGGATGTCTATCACTCAGTTTCCACAGTGCTATCTGTGGCTTTGCCATGACTTCTTTCAATGCATGCAATTTGCCAGTAGCTTTGGTATATAGTTGTAGGAAATGCCAGTCACAAAGTACATGGCCTTAAAAAAGAACGAAGATCTCGTTTATTTGCTTCTTACAGTGGTAGGAAACATTATATTATCCAAGTCGTTTTCGTTTTGCCACTTCCCGACACACATTTCCTAATTTAACCTTGGAAACTGTTGGAATACATGCAGCTTCTGGTGCTTGTAATATTAAGTTTTGAAATCGTAAGTCACTACAACCAGGTCTAATCATAAACCTTACGTATTCCACAAGCGCATTAGCAATCGCTGCCAAAAAAGAAGGCCTAAAAGATCATTCGCTTTTCTGAAAAGCTGGTATTCCTAAAACACACAATCTTGACCTAAATAATTGTGGCCTTGACCTCATTATTTCTTTTCAGATTGATTAGAGTTTCCCATGACTACATAAAAGTGATTACAGTCGCACTGTCGTGTGCTGCGATGCTTTACGATGAACGATACATTGTAAACTGGACAATCCAGTAGGTTGCAAAGCCATTGCATTGCCCCCTAATGCAAATCCCCCACAACCAAATCCCATTAAAAATGATAAAAGTAAACAGCAATCAACAATTTTTTTGAGTTTAGCTATAAAAGTGGATTTAAAGTGACA
>JBCAUI010544469.1:0-23079 GCA_038406195.1 Haplosyllis anthogorgicola
TAATAGAAATGGCTTTAAGCTTTCGCTTGCTCTTTGCATTCACTCCGCCTCACCACCGATTGATGCTAGTCGACATTAGTTTTGAAATTATTCTTTACCACATTCTAAAATCATAACAAATCACATCAAAAGTTATTATTGAATAATTGATCTTATTATTACCTGTCTAATTTGCCGGATTAATTCATAATTTTTATCATTGAAAAAATGAAAGTTATGTACCTGAATATTAGTGTAACTCCAACGCAGGTAGTTTGGGAATAACCATTACCTTAGCTGGATTTTGCAAATATTTATTACGACTTGGTAAAGTTTTTATTTTATTGTCTGGATTACATTTCACATCACACTTTGAGGTCGGGATTTGAAATAAAAATTCTTTTTAGGATGGCATATGTTTTGCACAGCAACATCTTGCCATGTTGATCATGTTTTCGCAGGATCATTGAAAAAAAAACCCTTTAAAATTGTGTTCATATTTATAAGAGTATTAACCGTTTAGTTTTTATTTCCTTGGGTATATTTTCCAATGCCGCACTTTGAAGATCTTATACGTGTAATTCAAATGATTAAAAATTAAATGTCTTTCTAAGACACGAACCGTGGGCATGTTTAACATTGTTAACTTGCATGTTCAGACCGACAGTATTTTCTATAAATAAAGCACTCATAAATATGAATTTCTCCTTGCTGTAAGATGCCTTAGGTGTTGGTACACATTACATAAAGTTACACAAGCTGACAAAACAAAGGGAAAACAGATGGAGGTGCCACTCAAATTTCGTATTTCTGGATTTTAATTGAGCAATCCCCGATTCCATAATTAGAGGGAATAAGGTATCTCTTTATGTATGCGAGCATTGTTGCCTCGTTAGGACATGACATGGAATGAATGGAATGAATAACATGGAATTTTATCAAAGCTAATGATGTTCCGTGGGAAGATAATCATGTTTACTCTGGTAGCGGAGAATTTTGCTCATTGAGCCACGAAGAAAATTGTCAGTGTTGGGAGGGTTTTTGATCGGAAAAGATTACAGCATAGGTGAACACTGAATACTCAGCTGCATAGCCATAAATCACTTGTCGGTACAAACAGCGTTAGGAAGTTCATCTAACTCAATCAGGATTTCTCGCCTTCACACTTGTATTACTGTGATTTCCTGTTATGATATGAAGCAAATAGAGTTCTCAAT
Organism: Haplosyllis anthogorgicola; assembly: GCA_038406195.1. NCBI lineage: Eukaryota > Metazoa > Annelida > Polychaeta > Phyllodocida > Syllidae > Haplosyllis > Haplosyllis anthogorgicola. The sequence goes on from JBCAUI010544469.1 coordinate 1,197, forward strand.
AATATCCGGCCAGCTGCCCGGTAAAGGGCTATATGCCTTTCGCTCAGCGTGTTTCTGGTTAAAGCTGAGCTTCGACCCCTTTTCTGGGCCCATACATAAGGGGAGGGGCGCAGTTCATTCTTCAGTCTTCAGCCAGAACTTTTAGGAACAGCATGGATCATTTGTATTGGGAATTTGCACACACAGGTCTTCACTCTAGGAGAGGCACTAAGAGAATGACCAAGATTTGCATAGGCTGTCCTTTATATAGCCCCTGGAGAGTTGGAAAGTGGCATTTGATCAAACACAATTGGTATTCACACCTTTTGCAATTAAGAACAATGTGCTGTCAAACATGTCAAACATACTGAACACAGTGCACAAATCTTTTTTTTCTTTCCTAAAATTCTGAGTACTTATAACGGAACCTCAGCTTTAACAATGTATTGTTATAACACGTGAGTGTGAATGGTAAACGCTACGCACATCACTACGTCACGCGATGATTGCCATTACAATTGTCATATTGTACAAATGTCGTAGTTCTGCAAGTTATAAATCAAAAAGTTTCCGAGAAAACTTAAAGTTCTTTAATTTTCACTTTAAAAGAAAAACAATGAAAAGAAAAGCCTAAAGGAAGCTTTATAACACTTGAATTATCTTTGATTTAACTCTTTTATTATTTTAATTTCGCTTCTACTTCCAAAAGCTGTATTCTTTAAACAAGAAAGCAAAGAAATTGTTATGTCATTTCATTGAGTTCTTTTTCAAGTTGTACTCTAGGTATTTAACTTAAAACGTTTCATTTTCTGTGTTTCTGCGTCCAAAATAAAATTCAGTTCAGTAATATTAATAGTGTTTCACGCAGAGAATAAGGTAAATGTTTTGGGCTTATTCGGGCAATACGTCTGGTAAAGCGCCATTTTTCTTTTCTTACCCTGGAGTATCCGATGGACATTGCGTACATTTACAAGCGGCTCGTCCGCTTAATATCTAGAAATGTCTGATTGTATTATGTACAAAAACAAACTGTAATAACTGTTTTGAAGTATCGCAATCTCGCAATTTCGCAATCACCTTTGGTAAAGCTGACACTTTCGGCTGAACCACGTACACCATTTTTGTGTTACAACATACTTCAATTTATATTCACCTTGTGTCACACTCTTCACGAGTACACATCCACGCACAAACCTACATTTCTCATTACATTTCAATTTTATATTCATAAGACATTTTAAATATCAAAGAGTTCGATTAATTTAAGAAATTAAATTTCTATAATTAAAGAAATTACCGTTACAAAATTTGAACCTTAGATCACACTCAGAGATCTCACAATAATTTCTTAAGTCATACCAAGCCTTATTTTGTCTAATTTGTCTAATCTGTCTAATTAGATATAATTTAAATGTGCCAATTCCGGCAATAATACATAGGTTCAGTACATTCAAACAGTGTAATATGGTAGTTGTACCGAAAATGGTTAATTTACAAGCACTAAACACAATGTCATATTAAAACTTTGTCTATTTTGGTATATTTTATATCTAATTAGACAGATTGGACAAATTAGACAAAATGAGGCTAGGTATGAATTAGACAAAAACCTAGATTAAATTAATATGTTAGCTTTTGCAGTAGATCTAATTAAAGATGCCCGTCCACTTTCTTAGCTCCAATCCATCGTACTTGCCATGCAAGATTACAACACTGTCTCCTTGTTTTGTCTGCTGATCAAAATAAGATCATCAGCAGAGGCACCTTTTGTCTTACTACTCACACTTCCTTTTAGTTTTCAGCTGTACAGCTGTTACTCACTAGCAGCATAAAAAATCAAAGAAGAGAGAGCATGTCTATTGGGTTCTGTTTCAGAAAACAATAGGCATGTTGATGTTTGTTTGTCTTTTCAAAGAAATTAAATTTACACTGTTCGTTAGGATAAACTAAAAAAAAATGTTTATTTACTTTTTTGAATGGACCTGACCAAAATTTTTATCATTGATTTAGTCATATTAACTAAGTTTAAATTGTTAGGTAAACAATATGCCTTTCATTTTCATAAATTAATGATAGCAATGATGCCAATATAATTTATTATGATGTATACAGCAAGTAAAAGAGGTCAAATTCAAAAACAATGTCGAGGCTGTTTAAAGGTCAAATTTTCAACTATTGGCTGGTTTCTGCAAATCTCATTTGTTCGTTTTTTGTGAAAATAGGAAAGTCAAGGTCATTCGAAGGTCAAGGTCATTTGAGGGTCAAATTTGTTTGAAATTCCTTGTGACTAAATATCTATGTCGTTTCAATGACTATTTGCGAAGCTGGTGAGCGGCCTTCTACTGAAAGACATTCTTGTACGCTAAGTTGTACCATAAATTTGACTTTAATAGATTAAACAATCTGATCAGTAACATATCCATTCTTGAAATCCGATTGAAATCCCTGTTCACATTCTCTTTGCAGTGTTTGGCACATTCGGCAACCTGCTGTCGGGTATAGTGATGACGCGCAAGGCCCTCTGTTCGTCGACCACTAGTTTCCTGCTGACGGTGCTCGCAGTGATCGACACGTTTGTTCTGTGGACGGATCTGCTCAGACAGTGGTTGAGATACGGATACGATATCGACCTGAGGACCTTCTCCAGTACAGCCTGCAAAATGCACAAGTATGACTCTCGTCGGTTTGTCTGTCTGTCTGTCTGTCTGACTGTCCATCTGTCAATCTGTCAATTTGTCTGTGTTGGTCTATCCACCTATTAATCTGTCTGTCTGCCTGTCTGTTTATCTGTAAGCCTGCCTGTCTGATACAATATTTCTGTTGTCATTTATCAATTTATAAACGGCCAGATATGTGTCTTCCTCTCACTCTCTCAAGAATTCATTTCCTTTAATCCTTTAAACTCCAATGCCAGTACAACCTGTGACTCCGAGTGTCATAGTGCACAAGTCAGCATGCGGACAATCTCTCTCTCTCTCTCTCGTCTGTCTACCCGTCAGTCCACATGTCTGTAATAACATGGGCTTACCGCTTGTAGGTTTTTTATCTTCTGGAACGGTACTTTCGCGGCGTGGATGATCATGCTGCTGTCGCTGGAGAGGTTCGTCTCCATCTTTCTGCCGATTCTCAGTAAAACGTGGACGACGCGTCGTAAAGTCGTTATCATACTCATCACCATAGCAACGCTAATAGCGGCAATCAACCTCCATCACCTGTGGACCTACGATCTGGCGATCAGGTAAATTGTACGTTTTATTCAAAACAAGCTTGGCTAGTTTGAGAACAAGAGATTGTCAGTCAGCACATACTGCTATGGGTAACAAACGACAGCACAATGGTTTAAAGAGAGCGTAGGGGCTACTGTTCAAGGAGGTTCCCAACCAAAAGTCAAATCTGAACTAAACCAATCCAAGGCTGTAGGCTACTTCTGATAGTTAGCTGGCAATCATTGTCATGTTGAATGGGCCTTAAGAACTATTCAGCGTGAGATTTAGCTAAAATATACACCAAATCAAGAAATTTCTGTAAATTTCGAAACTTACAGAACAAAGAAGAAAACACAAGAGTCCCATCCTATGTTTTTGACTTGCTATTGTTCCAAAACTGAACAGAATTTCATGATCTGATCATAATGTTGAACATTTCATTACATTACAGGCCTTCACTTTTTTAATTAGCGTTTATTAGAAATTATTGTATTGTAAAAATGTTAAATGTTAAATGAACAGCACTTAATTTCATTATTCTTGTATGTATGATCAAACTGAAATATGAGAAAAAGATAATGTATTACTATTACAAGTCTGCGCAGTAAAAAATTCTGCCATTTCTGTCGCTAGATGGTACGGGATGTCGTGCAGAACGGTCAAGAAGTACTCGATGTTTCTTTCGGAGTACTGGCCGTGGATCAACCTGGCGACGTACTCCATCATCCCGCTCTCCGTCATGATCGTCACGAGCATCGCTATCGTCGTTAAGCTGCTGTACTTACAGTACGAGCGCAACAAGCGGCAACGAACGGACCTATCACTGTCGACAGGTACATGTCTCTTATCTTTTCGTTGATGTTTTTGTTACCTGACATGGAAGAATGACTAAAAAGATGACGCTACTAGTGCTTCCTTGGCAGACTGGTCTCCAAAGCAGACAATGTCAAGCATTATTGCACTTGCACCTACAACTTGCTTTGCATTTTTATTGCCACGTTTTCATTGGTTTTCTGGCTTTGCCAAATAAAATGCTGTGAGATCGAACGTTTCAGCTCTGTTCAGGTGCACTGGCAGGTGATATTTGCTGGCATGGCTTGTCACACTTGGCTGGAAAAGGCACAAAGTAAAACAAGTTGACATACTGTTGGAATATCGAGAGCCTCTTGCCGGTCCCTATTGACTCTATTCTGTCTCGACAGCTTGACTCTGAGAATAAGTTTAGCGACACATGTAACTTCAATGTTTTCTTGAATGCCACTCAGTAAATGACATTGAGTTGCGTATCGTATTTCATAACATGATTTATTTTGACCTTTAGACATGGCGTTAAATTATTTCAGTTTTAAAACCTATTAGAACAAAATAACCCCGTACGCTGTTAGAGATTCAATAGTGTAAATCTACTGTTTCAACAACCGACGCAAAACTAGATGATGCTTCATGACTGTGAACAGGGGAGCGAAAAAACAGCCTATTTATTGCTTGTTTAATCTCTTGCAATAATTGAATTTCATACTGGGCTAATGAGGCTAATAATATGTTACCGTGGAACACTATTCACAAAGAATTGATAGATATTTCATATTTGACTTCATCGATTTAAGTTGACATAAAAGTTTATTTCACCATGCTGAGGGTGAAATTCCCATCATTTTGGAACAATAGCACATCAAAAGCACAGTGTGAAATTACTTTGTTCTCTCGTTTGTTCTCTTCGTTTCCAAAATGATACGACTTCTGGTACTGATTTACAAATATGTTTCAGAGTGATCCAGGACAATTTCGTTAACAAGGAGTACACACCGTTAGAGACAGCGCGCAGGGGCGTTACCTGGGCGCTGTTAGTGAACATCAACCTGTTAAACAACAGCTGTAACTTCATCCTCTACGTGCTGCTTTCGCCCTCCTTCAGGAAACAACTACTTCTACTCTTCAAGGAAATAAAGAACAGTTTGCTGAAGGCCACGAGGATGAAAGTGTCTCCTGCAGATAGATGATTCAAAAAGACCATGGCAACAGTTACAGTTATTTTTATGAAGTCAGTGAGAAAATCGTTTCAAAGCATGAAATTCTTATCTATAGCGCATCAAAACGGCCAAATGGGTTCTATTATACTCTCTTTTAATCTGTGCATTTCCTAATTTACAGGAATTTCAGGAGCTGTAGAAAAATCAGACCAATACTTAAGGATCATTTTTTAGTATTATACTGGGGACATTGTGTAATGCCACAATGGTTTTGCCGATCCGAGAGAATTATCTTAATTTCTTCATCTTAATTTTACACAAAGGACACAATGTAAAACCGGAAAAGTGCCATTTTCTGGGATCTTTTGGAGTCACTGCTAAATGTGCTTTTGACATAACTGGTTTTTTTCCAATGTAATGTATCAAGACCCGAAAATGCATCGTCACACTTACGGGCCAACGATTCCCAGCACGAGGTAAGGGGCACCACCTCTATTTTTGCCCCAGATTCAGCAAAGTCTGTATAAAAATGAAAACTATTCCTGCCTTGTGCAATCCCAAGGTGGGCTACCGCATCACATGCGACAAAACACATTAAGAAACAATAGGTAACTGAACAGGACAGATTTTTACTGTTGCAAATCAAATCAGATCAACAGTACACGTGTCAGTTTCGAAACGTCTAGAACAAAAGAGAGGATATAAGAATTTCACACTGTGCTTTTGATGCGCCATTGTTCCCAAACTGATACAAACTCCGTGTACTGCAGTGCTGAGCTAAAATCTCTTGAAATAATAATGCTGAAGAAATATACAATCTCCTTATATTTTTCAGAACTGGGAAATAAGATTTAAAGTTAACATGGTCCTTGCGTATCGTTTGCACCAATGAATAATTCATTGTTGTGAGTACATGTAAAACACATCTGAATATGAGTTATTAAATTTAAATTTGCCAAAGAAAAAAGATTGTGAAGTACAAATGTTCTGAACAATCTTGCCAGTTTTTGGAAAGAAAAGCCACACCCAGTTGTTCATGTAAATAACACTACATCAGTTACCTTTGTTGCCACTTGAATGGACAAACTTTAAATTGTTCACAATTACTAGATGGAGCCCGTGCTTACGCAAGGTTAATACATGTCGTCCTCACCTGCCTTATCCCCGGTGGGAGGGGTGTCCATCTGCAGGATGACCTATCTGCACTGACCTCAGCTTGGGGGGGTGGTCTATCTGCAAGGCATCATGGGATGGTACCTCATTAACATAATTTATGTCTGGCAGAGAGGCCACCTCATTGGCTGGCAGACTGACCCCCCCATCACCAGTGTGACACATTTTGAGTCTTAAAATCGTTAGTAGTATGATATTTTCCGAAAGATGAATCGTAACAGGGTATGTAAATGTGAATTTGATGACAATATTAGACATTTGACAAACAACATGGGAACAGGAATAGGGATACTGAGCCCTCGTGTACATTATGCTGTAACCAATGAGGGTTTTTCTTATTTCAATCTCTACCAAATATGCCTAACTTTCCAGACATATGAACTGTCTGATTTTTAAACTGATTTCTGTCTCAAGACAATTTTCAGTTTAGTTTAATACTAATTTCAGTCCAATGATGGAATTCTGTTCAAGACTAAATTCAGTCCTTGTGCCAAAAATGACCAAGATTAAAATTAAAATTGATTGCTATTTAACACGACAGAGGAGGTCAATTGACATGTCTGGAAAATGTGGCAAATTAGGTAGATTTGGTAGATTAGGTAAATGAGATTTAAAAGAAAAATCTAGATTAATATATCAGGTGAGGAAAAGGAAATTTTTATTTCGATGAGTTAATTAGATAATTTATGACACATAATTTAATTAAGAACTATTGTAAATATTGTCAGTATAACAACTTTAACAATTAATTGTACACACAAAATGTGGGAATTTTAGACATGGTGTCAGTTTTTCAGAACAGTATTACGCAAGTTAAATAAATAAATAAAACGTTATATTTTTGTCTTTGATACTTTCTTATTAAATGTATAATTGTACAAAACATCTTAATATTTACTTTCTTATGCAAGATGTATTATTACTTGTATTTGCGATAACATGACTGACTGCGTCCTAGATTTTTGTATTGTTTTCGTTGTTCATTTCGTTTGAGTTGCTTAAATATTTTATTTGAATAATAATAATATTTTTAAATTCGTCCTCTTATGTCCGTTGACAAATGTCTTTGCCTGTTTGCCAGTGACTTTTAAGCAGCATTCAGATAATGGTCCGATTGTATTGTGTCCATTTCCGAAAATGTCATGTTTACTATCACATACATGAAAGCTACACGTTCATATCAAGTTAGCTACGGCACAAAGACCTGACAAGAAATACAGCAAAATGAATTATTTAATTTCCCTGCAAATTAAGATTTTTTCTTGAAGTATTGAAAATGAAAACAAAAAGTCAAGTAGTTTCCGTTTTTTATTACTTTCCAAAATGCCCAATGTACAAATGCTCTGTTTCCATGTCCATTTTCAGAATTTGTAATTCCCCATCTTAAATGCGTCAAATGGTTTGTCCATTTCTGCCGAGACCAGTGTTCACTTTATTAAACGGATAACAAACAGTTAACTGGTGGGGCACACGCTACACTATGCTACACTTGATTTTCAACAAGAAATGACATGTTAAAACGAATAAAATCAATTTACATCAATATTTTGAATCTGGTACTGAGGAAAAATAAAATACCCTACTAAGTTTGGTTCCATTTATCGAAGAGAAATATAAAAATGGAAATGAAAGTTTGAATATAAAGCAGCTTAACAAACACTTCGTACGCACGTGTATATTTCTCACTTAGAAAAGACATCACAATGTGAACAAGTGATAAATACTTTAGATATTCGGGAAGATAATACAAAACACTATTATCTTCAACAATCATGCAAAGCGCAATCAGGGATTATTGTACAGACTAAGCTTGCAAGAGAACCAACCGTTAAAATAGGGCATTTACGTTGTTACTTGTAGATGTAGAGCCAATATATAATTGCAATGAACTTTGCCATGGGAATAACGGAAACAACAAATGCTGTACTGATCTGATTAACCCTCAGGCTGCCTATCAGCACTATAGTGCGTATGTAAACATTGTATCGTCCTCACTCACATGGCTAATTATAATTATAATTACTGCATACTAGGGTAAAGCTTCACCCTTCTGCTAAAGCAGTGAATAGTTAATTAGTTCATAAATGTGACAGTAAACTTGTGAGGAGGTTGAAATGAAGTCCCCCGGTCAAGTGTCAAGCAAATTTCTCCAAATTTGCAGATTGTCTGGCAGCATAAGGGTTAACCTACACATTAAAAGCAGAGTTCTTTTGTTCCTTCTTTAGTTTCTTACCTTTCCAAATTGATAAAAAAAATTCAGACGCTACATTTTCTTGACAAGTTCATTTTGCCTAAAGGTACCAAGACAAAATTTACATTCCAAGATTGAATTTATGCTGAGCATGCAAAAAGTATTTGAAAATATGCACAAGATATATCTTTAATTATTTCAGCATATTTAGTACGGCATACTGACAATTATTTACAACGCTTAATGTAATATAACAATCAATTATTAATATAGAAGTATTAAAACACTTCTATTCTGCTTCGTTACATTACATACATATATGATTTATTACATTTTATCACAAGAGGGTAATATATATTTATAAGTCGAAACACTGCAACTATTTATATTGGTAAAAGAAAGGTTCCACAGAAAGACGCAATTGAGTCGGCGCAAGACAAACATTGACAAAAATATGATGCTCTGCATACTATGGAAATTCAAATAATCATCTGGTGAGTCAATCTGGAGTAATATTTAAGATTACTTTCTGAAATCGTCAGAACAAATATTGTAATTTAAACATTAAAACACACTATATATACTATATATTAAAAAGTAAGGTATTAATGCAAACGCCAAAAGTCTAATTTTACAACAGCTCGCTAAATGGTCTTCATTTTGTCTCTATGTAAATGCTTCAGATAAAAATGTACGTCTATGCCATCTATTAATTGTTTCAACATAATCAATTCAATTAGACATTGTCTCCATCTGCCTTATATACCTTATACACATACATGCTGTCTATGGAGACCCTCAAAGAGCACACTGTGCTTTTCGCGTGAACATAAAATGATCATAATTTCAGGAGATGTAATGACATTGAAAGCGTAGGTGAGTGTTTGCTCATGACTTCCCTCATGTTGTGTGAGGGAACGACGGCGTTGTATTGTTGTCAAATCGAATATAATTCATGAGTTGTGTGGAACAATGCAGACATTGAAATGGATGTTCGCTTGAAACAGTTTCCTCAACCGTGACGAATTGTATTCAGTGCCTGAACAGTCACTCGGCGATTTACATGTAAATTATAACTGTTCTCTGAAATCGTATCATTTTAGAAACGAAGACAACAAAGTAGAAGACGAAGGAATTTCACCCTGTGCTTTTGCTGCGCTATTCTTAAACTTCTGATACGAATTCCGTGTACTGAATTTTATTCCAAGTTTTATAGTCATCCAGGTAAAATCATTAGCCCAGAATATTTCTTTTTCACTTTTAAGCGCCAAAATTTTTACCCAATCATCGTTGTCGTTTTATGGTGCGCAAGCGACCCTCAACTAATAAGAGTCTCTTTCCAAACTTTTCGTTTTACTCAGATTTTCTGAATTGAGATAAGGAAGCCATATAATTTCTTGTCGTCCTGCTGTGACCATTGAGTCTGCAGTGTGATTAGACAGCTTCATGTTTACGTGAACAGACTGGGATGATGGGACAATATATCACGTTACGACTCATCACCACTCCGTCACTCCGTTGTCACTGCTCCAGCTCCAATTAACGACGATAATTGTTCCTAATTGGCTTCTGACTCACTGAAGTTTGTTACATAACTCACTTACCTAACTGATGAGACAGACACAGACGGCCTTCAGTCCCACATCATTCAGCATTGTTAGGAAGACAGTGCCACATGGACATTGAACTTTCTTTTACACTCAGACTTTTAAACTCATCATGTTGGCGCTTAAACAAGCCAAAATAACCTACTTCGAGTTTTCATTATTGCCATTAGCCAGAGTTACTCATCTTGTCTTCAAAAGTTTTAAAGTAAGAGGACAATGAAGAGGAAATTGTCAGTACAGAAGAGACAGTTTTAGACAGTTCAATTCTCTAAAAGCTCTTTAAACAGAACTTTTACAAACAGTTCCTAAAATTCCTTTTGAATCATTTTGAAACCTTAACGAACAAAATATACAACAAAAGAATTCTTTGCTTTGATGTGCCACTGTTCCAAAAATGAGGTACCTGTGACGCATTATTCCTCCCACGTGACCGCGTTACGTCACATTCGCCTCCAGCTTCCTTAATCTCCGAGCGACGTCCGACCCAGACTCCCAGTCCCGATCCTTTGTGAGGTTAAGCGACGGATCACATCACGTTAAGCGCCTTTCTGCTCTTATTATTGTCCACCATACAGAGAGGCTTTAAGACAAATTGACCGGAATCTCAAGATTTCCTTTCACAGAAGATGTCTACCAGGTCCCAAACTAACAGATAAGAGTGAAGTCAAATAATCCTGCCCAGTGACCGTCTCTTATTGCAATGTTTGACGCAGCCATAACCCTAACGCCAATCTTTTCTTGCTCTTTTAATTAAACGAAAGATCCTCTTGAATTTAACTTGTGATTTTGGTGATAGCACTCTGGCTAGAAAGTTTGTAGGAAAGTAAGTACTTTAAAAACAGAGACACACAGGGAAATCCCTTCGTCATTTAAATAAATATCATATTCGGAGATTCCTAATTCTTGAATAAGAAAAGTAATTAATTTGGAAATTAATAGAAATTCAAGTTGTTTTGCACATAACACAGCGTGGTTTCCTATTGCTGCAAAACTATGTTAGAAATCCTAAGTGAATTAAGTGGCGGATCCAGAATTCTCCGTGAATAGTTCTAAAAGTAAATTCAGACCCAAAATTGCACATTTACAGTATTTATCACAAGCCCTTGAAAACTGAGAACATTTTAACCCTGCTGCACCCTGGATCCGCTGATAAAATTAATAGCTCCGACTTTAACAACTATTTCTGCTTGGTTCTCTCCGGGAGACTTTATTACTGTGATGTGTAGCGTTGTAGTCTAACCCGCGTGTTAACACGACAATAAACCGTAGGCTACCAGACGGAGGGTACCCAGCACTGTGGGAAAGTGAGGCGTGTAACAGTGTGTCCAGTGTAAAGTAGCATTGTGTTATGAATCAAATATTCAATAGTTATATTAAATTCTATAATAGTACGGATTACTTTTGTTTTCATTTGGAACTGAATTTGTAAACGAAATCATCTGTGATATATTCTTCAACTACGTTTTTTCTTGTATATGAGGAAGAAATGTCCATAGCTCTTTATTTTTGGAACAACAGCAATAGAGAACACCCAATGTATTTGTTTTTGAAGGAGCGCGGTCCTAATATCTGTCACAAATCGAGAATCTCCCATTGATGGCGGCATCTTCTAGTGTGAAATCCCCTTAGAGTGACAAATATATTGGAGGTTTTGTAACGAAATTCTTGCTTTGCTGTACTTTGAGTGAAAGACGCAGCGTCGAATCCAGTTGTTCACGAAATTAAATACATTTCAGAAGCTGTGTAGAAACTTCCAGTTTCAATCTGCCCTATTACTAGCTGGAAATGTCAGAGTCTAAGACATTGGTGTTATGCACAGGAAGTAAATGAGTCACAGCACATCTTGATTGTTTATAACTGACCAGTCATAGCATTGTATCCGGTACAGAACAACAATAACAATAACGAACCCAACAATAACTAATGAGCGTAACAGATTGGTCGGCGGGCCGGCAGCTGTGTGACGGCAACACACGAATACTGCCGACGTACGCTAAACGGAACATCCTCATTGTGAGTTATGCGTTCTATTCTCCTCGGATGCAACAGTCTGAGGAAAATTCTGATATATATCTACAATAGCGAGGTAAAGCTACCGGTTCAGTGTCAACTTGAAGTTTCTTTAGATTCCTCCTGAGTTAACACGGTACCTTGATGAAAGTGTTAATACCTTCTGTGCAGAACTTTCACACGGTACCTCATGAGAACTCCCTTATGTATATTTATGGACAAAATTGACACGATTTTTGTGTAATGTGAACCTAACGCCACAAAGTAACTCGGCAACTGAAAAGAAATCTGGTATTTTCTGGGCATTATATACGTGTTTATAACTGTACAACTACATTTAACTCTGCACGCACAGGACACAGCAAAACGTGTGACTGAGACTCTCTAGTCTACCCAGACAGAACATATTGGTAAGACCATAATATGTATACACAATGCGGGCAGTGTGGCGAGGTCGGAGCCGCAACCTCATGCATTTAAAGTGTTAATTATCCGACAGACCTAGAAACCATCGGGTTAAGGTTCCGCCAGGAGATAGACTCTGTAACACACTCAGGGATAGTGTAATGCTACATCATGTACACGTCTGTGTCCAAATGTTAGGTAATAAATATTGTTGGCTTAACTAGTATTTTTAACGGTGAAAACAAGAGTGAAATATACTGTGCAATAGAGAACAACCAGCGTGTTTGTTTTTGAAGGAGCGCCGTCCTTATATCTGTTGCTAATAGAGAATCCCCATGATGGCCTGTCGAGCATGTATAGAGGGCGGCATCTTCTAGTGCGAAATCCCCACAGAGTGACAAATACATAGGGGGATTTGTAACGATACACAGAGAACCTTGGAACAATAAAAATAGTTTCGAGTAAAGCTCGGTATGAATCCAATTAATTATGAGGGGATGAAGTATCTATTAATTCTGAAACAATTTTAAAGCACAGCATGGAATTCTTTTGTTCTGTATGTTTTCAAGAATATATTTTTCCCTATTGTTTTATGCATGTGACAGCGTGGAGTTTGTAAAAAGACTAGAACGAGAGTCTCTAGACTTCGGATATGATTTATTAAATCTGGTACAAAATACATGGAGTCTCATGAAAGGTGCAAGCTGAACTGAACAATTAAAGATGGCTACTTATGATGCTAACGTGTAACTCTAATTAACCAATAGGATAGTCTGTAGACTGTCACGTGACTTGCAGGTGCAGGCAAAGGTGAGAAGCCTGCAGCACCTCTGATATTAACTCTAACTGCAGTCTCAGACTGCAGCGCCTCTGGTGGAGACTCTAACTGAACTCTGTCCATTGACATTAGCTAACAACAAATCAAATTGTATTAAAACGGAAGTGAAAATTTGATTAAAATAAATCTTGCAATGTACGATAACTACCTGAAGAACACACTAGTTTCAAATTCAACGAACTCCTACTTGCTTTTACATCAAAAATAAGAACAGCGTTAAATAAAATCATTTTAATTACCTGAAATTTATGTAAGTAAATGACGTGAACTTAAAGATCCCTCTGTCCCTTAGCCTTTCAAACTGATACCAAATCAAACATTTTCACTGTCGGATCTGAGGGTGGCGCAGGAGGTGCGAACGGACGGGTCAGAATATCTGCTTATTTTCACGGAGTATCTACAAAAATATTGGTGAAGTTTGGAAAAAATTTGGTATGTATATCTCCAACGTAAAACCAGGTAGGAACTTATTCTTGCAAAATAATTCACCATAGGATCGCTGCCTTTTATTTGCAGAATCAGTCTATCACTATCGTTCTTCTGAACTCACCTGGACTGCAGCAAAAGCCGCCTGTGAATCACACAACACTCGGCTTGCAACAGTCACTGACATTGCACAACTGGATGCAATAAAGTAAGTGTCATAATATTCAAAATTGCAATATTTTTCCTGTACAACATCCCTATTAATATTATCGATTACAACATAAAAGTTACAAGGCAAAAAACCACGTTTTCCTTCTTTTCATTTTACGGGTCACGGATACATACAGTGAAGTTCAATCGAATGCACTATTTGTTTAGAATGTGAGCAGAAACGTCAAGAGACAAGACGAACTAGAGAATATTATAATTACATTTTCAGGCCAAGATATCATGCCTTAGACGTGGTGTGAAATTTAAAGTTCCATCCGAACGCTCTTTTGGCAAATACAAGAAACTAAATAAAGCTGCATAAGCTGGCAATACAGTTCAAATTGAATATACATGTACGTCCTTATCACGGTTCGCAAAAGAAAAAAGAAGCTGTCAAATAATATATATCTAAATCTATGTACCATGGAACACATGTTCTATTGTACTATTGAATGAATGCATGCACTTTTGATTTTGTTAATTACTCATTTTTAGCACCGCAACAGGTGACATTGACGTGTGGCTAGGAGGTTCAGATCTGGAAACCAGAGGTGTATTTCGCTGGGTTACAGGAAAACCACTACAGTTCACTAACTTTGTAGATCAAAGACCTCACGTATGTGCATTCAACATAAACCAACCTAGGAAAATCCATTTATCAAGCAATTGCATTTTCGCAAAAGTTACTCTTTGGCACAATGGAGGCTGAACCAACATATTTGTGGAAAAACAGTGTTAAAATGTCTACATACTTGCAATTTTGAATAATTATTGTAGAACGGAGAAGGTTGTCTTTTGCTGGACGCATCAGCCAAAAAGTGGACTAGTAAAAAATGTAATGATGTTAAAGCTTATGTCTGTGAAGATTTATCTGGTACGTATCAACTGGTATATTTTTCTCACTATTGCTCAAAATAATTTGTCTCACATTCATGATTTATTTAAATAACAACAATAATGTGCCATAATCGGTATCTACTTTTCTGGCGTTTTTGCAACACAGAAAATACTCAAATTACCAAATGATTTCGTATGTCCTCGATTACCCAACATTTAAATAAATATGATACCTTAGCGAATGTATTGTCCTTACGAAGCCTTGGTCGATGATGGAATATATTCGAAACAATACATGTGATTCATAAATATTCAAAGAGTTACTGTAAAAAGTTTTAAGGACAGTGCAATTTTGTCTGCCTAACTGTTCTCCAGCAAAGAACAGGCAATCGTACGAGCGCAGTATTTTCATATTCTTACAGCTGAACAGGAAGGTATGAACTCAAAGATTGTATGAGCGGTCTTCTTCCTTTACTATAATAGTACTATAACTGATATTCCAAATAGTTATCTTCTCATGTTTCACTTGGTTAGTACTTCTCCTAAGATATTGTGTAATGTCAAATGTAGGCTCATCACAAAATGGCTGATCAGCACTATTAACCAGTGACACTGATAATTATTGAAGCTATTTATTAATAATGTGCATCTAAATGTCCAATACAATAATCCAATAATAATACAATACACACTTGAAGAGTATGCAACTTTATGATGATAACTAATGCTCAACAAGCAGGATGATCTCTGTCCCTGTGCCCCTGGCACCACAGCTAAGAGAGGTCCTCTTGTTGTCACTCCGAGATTGTTGGCGACACTGCCCAGATGACCAGTGTACCCACCCTGTTCTCAACAGTTGGCATACACTGCCTCTGCATGTCCCTAGGTCTCACCGAGTACCAGTTCCCCAACACAGGCCAGAAGGCAACACTCCCTGTTGTCTGCCTGGAGGTCTAGCTAGTATTCCTTTCCTCAGTGCTGTATTACTCAACACATGAGTAGTGAGAAGCTGCTACTCTCCTCCTTTTACCCTGTATAACGAGCTGTGGGAGGAGCCAAAACATTATATACACGGGTTTTAGGTTCTCTCATGTATATTGAAGTATTATCCTGAAGTTAGCTGATAATGTTTCTTGCAGATAATCCCGATGCCGTTTGTTCCGATCCAAAAGATGTGTGCAATCTTCAATGGAAGTCAGGTCCTCATTCTTACGTTGTATTATTAATTCGAAATCTGCCGCAGTGTTTTACACTTGAATACTTCTCTGAAAGCGATATTACAGTGATAGAAAACGAATTCAGTTTCACTGTATCTTGTTTAAGGTTATTTGAGACAAAATTTTATCTTTACACAGATTACAATTACACAGTCATTGATCAAGGAAGTACTGTAAACTGGGTCGCTAATTTGTGCGATCCTTTAGAATTGGCCATGCCGGATGATCCACACAAACAGCTGGACATCATGAGACAGGTCGGGTACGTAAAACGTTAACAACCTAATTTACTCTCTAAAATTATAAAGTCATTATTATCTACCTTTATAATATTTAAATATTTTCCAATTTCCCGCTTTATATGATCACTTAGAGGTGGGCATGGCCAACTGTGGATTGGACTGCGAAAAGTAAATAATGCATTTAAATGGACTGACGATTCTGATACGCAGATTGGAACTTACAATTACTTCAAAGGTACTTTTAGCTGAAGATCACGATAAACATAATATATAGTTGATTTTATATGTGAGTGGGGGGCGGTCAGTAAAATTGCTGTCTTTGTAACTTCTCACACTTTACGCATCACTCCACACATGTACACTTGATCAAAATCTCAAAATTCCCTGACTGAGAACCAAATTCCCTGACAGTTGCCTGACCTGGACAAAATATTTTTTCCCTGACTTTCCCTGACCGGTGGCAAACCCCGATGTGTGATAACTACGTCTTATCCAGCAATCTTTACCTCAGATGTACAATTGGACATAATTGTGGATATGATTACAGGCATCCAAATGGGTCATTTTAGGATATTTAGTGTAAATTGTAATGGAATTCTAAAGTGAATTTTAAAATGAAGATCACGGTCGTTTCATCATTCAGTGGAAGTGTCTCAGACTTGTTGTGCACGTTAGAAATTTACCCTTTCCACATTGACTTTTCATGTAGGTTGCGTTTACCCTAGTCTCATCGAGACTAGGGTAAGATTTTGGTGAGATTTTGATATTCTGAGGTCAAATTACCAGTGGACTGCGCAATTGGTAAAAATTTAATCTTTACGTACAAATTGGCAACACTATAGATTTAACTTGCGATGACTTGAGACACAGCGATTTGATTTCGAGGATATATCGCAGTATTACTTATGTCAAATTAATTTTCCTAAGAGGCATAATGTAAGAAAAACGTTAGAATAACGTTGCGTGTCTCTATTTGCTACTTAACTGTCTCTACCACAGCGTAACCTGGTCCAGGCGGGGAAGGATGATTTGGGACATTATTGTGCTGTGCACACTTCATTTGGAAGGATGTACAGTACACATTTTGCAAAAAATACGGGGTTGGGGGGGGGAGAACCTTACATAAATTTAGGAAGGAAGACAGCAAGATTTGTACAAAATGTACGACAAAATTAGCGGTCCTGAAATACGCAGTGTAAACTTGTAAGTTTTGCAGTGACAACATCACCAAGTGGACATGGTCTGATGTGAATAATGTATCTTGCAGACGGATTACATAGAAGTAAAGAATTTGTAAGGGTCCATCAAGGGGGCAAACTATACTGGGAAGATAAGAACGACCACGAAGGTGACGGATACATCTGTCAAGGTAACAAGAATCATGCCGTCTTTTTTTCTGATGCAAAAACAAAATCTTCACAAACAATTGAAATGTTTCAATTCCTAATTCTACATCCACTTCTGGCCTAAATGAGAAGGGATTACAAACCACTAAATTAAGCAGCTCATTTAAAATTGTCCCTTTCTATATACAATATACTTGCACAGTTTTAAAATATATTTATTTTTATTGACAGAAAGGACTGGAAATACGGTGCCTTCAAGTAAGTGTGCCTCCGGCATTGTCCAGTGTCAATATCTGTTTACGAATTAGCCGGATTATTAACTATTAGGAGTGCATCCTAATATTTATCATATAAAAGTTCTTAAACAATTTGTTGGTAAGCAATGACATATTCTAACTAATGCAAATTAATATGGAAAATTTAGACTTTCCTTTAAAATGCAGACGTTAAAGTCTCTTTTTTTTCAAAACTGGAAGTATTTTAAAAATATACAATTTGGTTGATACCTTTAAAACAGAGATGCCACAAACTCCTGTCGGAAAAAAACAGGAAAATCAGAACATTTAAACACAAGTCTTACAAATTGATTGGTTTTATTATTGGAAAGTCTAATCTGTGATGTCTAAAAAACGGGAGTTCAGGTTAAAACAGGAAAAGTCGCATCTCTGAAATTTAAAGATATGAGATAAGCAAGATATACATGTTTTAGAAACAAATTTATTTGGATAATACACTTTCACTCAGGCGATATTGCCCAATAAGTACAAACAGTTTACATTTTTTCTCTAATGGTGACGACAGATTATGATCCTGCCGATTATTGCTCACCATTTGACAGTTCTTCTACCATGGACTGGTCTTCGGCGAAACAATTCTGCGAATCCCAAGGAGGCACCTTTCCGAAACCTGATAACCTGGCGTACTACAATTTTCTTCGTAATCTGTATGTTTATTAATAATTTATGAACCACTAGTTATCTAAGCAAATAAACAAAGTAGTATGTGTTTTACTTAAACTAATCAGTGGAAGTACCCCCAAAATTGATAGCTACTTATATACTGGTCAAACTGTAAATTTCTATGGAAGGAACTTTTTAAAATAGAAAATAAAGAGAGGTTCTGTCATTTGGATTCCGATAGTTATAACTGCTATGCAGCACGTCATGCTGAACATCCATTGATTCACATATGTACAATACAATTTACAGAACTTCAAAAATAATTTGGCTGTCATACAAGGATGATGCTGTTGAAGGTGTCTACAGAGACACAGACGGTAAACAGTCGGCTTTTTAATAATTATGTTCTCTCCATCTGTAAGATACCACCGCCCCTGCTGAAAATCTGCAAATGAAAGCCCATGAAAACAAGGTATCATCGGTTGAGAGCATTTGTGTTTCTTTTTAATCCTGAACGTTGTTCATGCTGCAAAAACCACTAATCCTGAGACTCACTATTTTAAATTTTGGTCAAGAAGTCGTGCCTGCAAAGTGTTAGACATGCAGAAATTAAGGTCACACTTGGTCATGCTGTCAAGGTTATGTCATTTTGTGGCAGTTTCAGTCTAGTTATCTGATCACAAATCATTTCGAAAGTTTTCCCTAAAATAAGTGGGAATTTATCCTTTGAACTAGACTATATTGTAAAACACGTCACTCAAGAGATGTTAACAGAAAGAATTAACATCTTCGGAAATATAATTTGCTTGTTATATAATTTTTGTTTGTATTTCATTCCATATTCATTTGATATTTATGTTATTTACACAGTTAGCACTGGTGGCGTCATCTTTTGTCTGTCAACAGGTGCATCTTACCAGTCACCAGGACTGACTGCAATGTGCTTGGGAGTTAGACCAATGAAATAATTACTTCCGGGTCATTTGGAATCATTACCTTATCATTATCATAATTAAACATGTCACACGGGTAGATAGCAGACTGAAGGTATGCTGGGAGACTATGTAAATGAAGATTTCGCTAATTGGTATAGCCGTCTGAAGAAACCTTCAAAGGAAGATTTCGATTTATTTTAGGCTATGTTATGACTTGGCACAGTTGGATGGGACATCGACCTCGCGGCTCAACAGCCTCAAATTGTATAGTTATGGACAGTGCATCTGGTTTATGGGATGATGTGTCCTGCACGGAAACTGCAACAGTTTTTGCCTACTGCCTTACAGCCAAAGGTAACTGTAGTGATGTGAATATTAACTACTAAGTCGTTGCTGTCGCATCGATCCCGTTTTACCGTTTAGCTAATAAACTGTGTTCTGTGATCCAGCCCTCCACTCTAAGTGGCTGCTTCTCATGGGTTGTCTCAACACCAGCCCGGTAGGTTCCAGCAGGATAATAACTGCGAACCTGTTGGCCAGGTCAAAGTGTTTGATCCCGTTTCCCAACTTTACATTAACGAATAATTCTGTGTTTTCAGATAGTTCGGTGTTTGCATTCCAAATATATTAAGATGGTGCCAAGTGTCACAGGTACAGTGCGGGCACCGAGATACCCGTATGAACTAAAATTTAAAGGGTCTCCCCATAATAGGGACACTGGGTCTCATGTCACCGCCATTGTTGCTGACTGGACAGTAGATACTGTTGTCTATTGTTACTTACTTCCAATGTATTGCTGTGCAAGAGAAAATCAGTTGGGTGATTTATCAAAACTTCTATTGCATTGGTGGATGCTAAGTTGGGAAGATTACCTTTTGACCGTTATTATTGGTGATAATGGCACCTTATTGTAGTGAAAATTAACGGGCAACACTGGTTTGAATGAATGAATAATTTTTTCTACTTCGTAGCTGACATCTGTAGGGGCGCACCTGACGTAACAAATACAACAAAAACTATTACGACAAACTCCGTCAAATATGTCTGTATCAGCGGTACTTATTTCAATGCAAGTAGAATTTTTCTTCACAGTTTTGCTAAAAAGTATGAGACAAACAGCATGGATGATTGAATGGATATGGAGTACCTTCAAATTTCAGTTCGATTCATCATTTGTGATAAATGATGCGACTGATTAATTAGTTTCGAATCATCCCAAGTTCAAAAGTGCATAAAAAACTCAACCTTGTATCGCATTTCGGAAATAACTTAATTCTTCCACTAAATATTTTATATCGAGAATAACACACCATTATTTTTTTTAAATGCCCTGTACCATCTTTCCTTTGTAATGTCACAGCTTTCCACGGTTCGCAAGCACAAGTATGCATCCCAAAAACTACTCAATTTTACAGATACTCCATTTCTTTATTTTCACGACTTTCATTTCATTTACAGTTATATTTGCCACAAACTATATGCTCTAAATATGACTGATGTCCTGAAACGGTAATAGACTTGTTTGCACACGTATAAAATATTTTCTGAAAAAAATTCATCCTGATCAGCGTAAATGAGAGTGTTGTTAAAATTTCAATAGACTTGTTTTTTACAATAAATCTCAACCCTCCCAAGATGGATCAGTCCCAGACAATTAAAGGCAATAATATTTGCGGTTCTGCAAAAGACCGATTGTATGTCATTTACAAACCTTGCAACAATATTGAACATACATGCTTCTAGGATGGTAGTACAGAATCACCCGAAATTTCGTGCGATTGTAATACAAATTGGGCCACAGTTCCCGATATTCCAACATCTGGATGTCAATCTGGTAAGTCAGATCTTTGTAGTCGCCAGTTCCATGCTGCAATTCAGTATTTGTTTAATGTTCTTTGCAACCAAAGGAGGAAAAATAATCATCTAGTCGAAGACACAATGTTGCCTTCAAGAACGCAACGTGTTCCCAGATGCTACACACCACAAGCTGTCTAAACGTACCAGATGCGTTCAAGTATTCATAGTCAAGTTACTTTAGTTGTCTGGGAATTACCCTTTAGCCCGATACTTGTAACTAAAAGGCTTAATATTAATCAGATTATGCTGTCAAACGTATTTACTAGGGTTTTTTGAACTATTCAATTTTATAGATATCTGCAAAAAATAGGTCCACATGGACCTGAGCTTATTTGGCATTTTCATAAAACTAAGACAATGTAGGTTTTGATATCACATAGAAACCAATGCAGAGTCTAAGATCAAATCCCAAATAAGTGACTCATGAAAAAACATAAATATGGCTGCCAAACTGCAAGTATAGGTGGCATCAGTATAATTTTTACAGGAAATAAAGAGGGTGAATAGATGCATAACACTGCCAAATATGAAGTTT
>JBCAUI010544470.1:0-10665 GCA_038406195.1 Haplosyllis anthogorgicola
TTGGATAAGACTTTGAAAGGTCCAAAGGTCATTGAGTTCAAAGTGTCACCAACGTGACAGAATCGAGCCTTACAATTATTAGTAGTATGATGATGAATCATTTCCTAGCGACTACATTTTCTCTTTGTAGAACGTACATTTACTATGACGCACATCTTTTGGACACGTTTTTCGACGGAGGCGGTGACGTTAACCTCGCCCTGGTCGCTTCCGCTATCGTGGCGCGATGGGCGTGGCCCTACATCATGACACAGGGCGTTAATGACGTCAGAGACGTAAGTTCTTTACCTTCAATCTATGACGAAGTCTGCTTAAATTTCCGTATTTTGGTAGTGATGCAAATTAACTGTATTAAACTGTGGCAGATCCGAAATTTTCCGAACTATATCCTAAATCCATAAAAGAGGGTTCATCCCCCACTCCCCTTTGATCCGCAAAAGGTCCTGATACAGGTTACAGTTACATAAGGCAATGAGTAGAAACCTAAGATTAATTTGGTGCCTTAAAATAAGTTATCTGGTAAAGCTTACATATTATCGATGCTGAAACTACAGCACCCATCCTTCAATGTCTATGTACTTGTTTTCAGTTCGGTCTGGTCGGTCACTTCTGGTTCGCAGCTGGCATGTGCATTCAAATCTTCCTTTTCGCCATCGTTGTTGCCGAGATAAGAATCAAAGCCCCTGGTGCCAAAACATTTTTACAGGTAAGTAAAGACGAGATCTTAGGAACCCGTAAAACCTTGTTATCACCCTAATAGTAACCTAAACAAGCATTGTTCACCCAAAAGAGCCCCAGCAGAGAGTAAACTTTCCGGTCGCTGTTATCCCTTATTGAAAATGATACACGGCTTTACGGTTAAAAACAAAGAAAATTTAACGCAGTTGACTTGTCTTAAGTTGGTGCATTTGTATCATTGATGTCAGCTTGTCAGCTTACTATACATTAATTGTTCAGTAGGGATCCAAAAATTTGTTCGGTGGGAAGGGGATGGTCGAGGCCAGGTGAATCAAGATACTTGCAGCCCCACGCGTAGGCATTTTTCGGGCAGGGTTGGGGAGAGGAAGAACCTCCTGTTCCGCTAGAATCCGTTACTGATTGTTTCATTGTGATTGTACAGGTTATCAGAGCGAGACATGGAGCACCGGCGCACGTTGTACTCATGATATTCGCCTTGCTGTGCATGTCGCTGGTGACTGGACTCGTAATGACGGAGGGAACAAGGATGCTTACGGCACTTACTGACGGTAACTAAGTTAAAAGTCTACATTTGATATACCTCGCTTTTCTAGCAATACTGCTGATGGGATTACAAGCTGTAACCCCAACAGAGTACTCACCATCCTTAATGTGAGTCATAACCTCAAAGTGGGTGGAATAGGGGCATTATCAGAGCGCAATTTTATTTTACCCCAAACACTAAAACAATGTTTTAAAAATCAAGCTTTGTCTTCGGCATGACAAAACTAGAAAACCGTTACGTCAAAAGTAACTTTGTGTGTCTGTCGAATGATGCAACTTTCGAATGCATGACGTCACATTGTTACCAAATAAAACAACGTCACGGCAACAGGACTTTTTCGTCATATAATTTCTAAGCATAGGAAAGCAGAAAGTGAGATGAACCTTGTCTTCAGCATGTCAGCTTTTTTGGCGAAAGACCACATGCTCTGTCAAATTTCATTAGACAAACAATAAGACAAATGTTTCATCATTTCTCCGTTGCAGATATCGACGAGGAGGTGATCGTGATCGTGCTGGCCCTCGCCGTCGTGTTCCAGGCGGTCGTCGGGGGTGTCGGAGGCAACATCTACGTCGGGTACTTCGGCACGGCCGTCATCACCACCGTCGCCATCGTCTTCATGGCCGATGTCTTCTATGATCCTCTTGAGCGCGACGAACAGAAACTCGGTGATGTCAACGAGTAAGTTTCCTTTGATCTTTGGGATCACGCAAGCAAAAAGAGTGGTCCAAAACAGAGGTTTCCTGTTCTATGCAGCGGTTATTGGTGGAACAGTGGACATCTTTTTGGGAAGCCACTACTGTTTTGCACGCAGTAACATTAATGCTATTGCGATGATTGTCAGGAAAATAAAAAAGAAATTGTTACCTTCATAATCTATTTGTCTGATGCTATAAATTAACTGCTTGGTGTGTCGTTACGTTATTCACTTGTTTACGTTTTGGTTATTCTGTAGTAAATGCCAAGCAATACTACGCTTCTATCAAAATAATAACGAGCATGGTTTCTTCGTAAAGACTTCAAGGTTTTCGTGCGTTTTCTATTCCACCCGTAGCGTGTACGAATTGGTCCGATGTGTAGATGCCGGAGACGACAATGAAGATCAGAGCGCACTGACCTTCCTGTCCAAGAATGGGATGTACCGAGGAATTGTCTACATCCTGAGTGAGTAGCTCTCCTTTTTTTTTCATTGGAGTTCGTTTTACGTGCCATATTCATTTCATGATGAAGCCAATTCAGGCTTTTATCGTTAATACACTTCCCGTAGATACTTGGAACTCGAACAACTCAGTGATTTCAAACTGCTCTGCATTAGCATTGTCACCTTTATACCCAGGAGCTTCTGGCTGTTTTGTTTGTTTGGAGATAATATTTGAGTTTTGATTTCAAGGATGACAGATTAGATGGTGTAAAATTTGTTTTGAGATGTGTATCTAAACTAATGATATTAACAATACCGTTATATTTGAGTTTATCTGTACGTACTTATTCCTGTCACATTTTAAAGTTTAGATGAACATATATCTCAAAACAAGTTGAAAGCAATATAATGTGTCAAAAGAAACAGAATAACTGAATAAATAAAGACATAATTGCCGAAAGCTAGTGGATAGAAACGTGATAAACCTAAAGACATCATTGCTATTTTATCTCAATATCCATTTTTATTCATTTGACCTATTGACCATATCATATTAACTGTTTCAATCCTCTACAGCGACATTCGGCCTCATCTTTGTGGATCAGTCGTACTGGCAGTGCGGAGCGGCGGCCAAGCCGTCCCACAGCGTGTGGGGACTCATTACCGGCGGGCTCGTCTGGTTCGGCCTGGCTTTCGTCGCTTCATACGGTCTCGGCATGGCTTACCTCGCCTTCTCCGTCCAGCAGGGCTACCACATGGTTAGTGACGGGATGGCAGTAGACGGTAAGACATTTCACATTTTGATCACATTGTGTTTCATTGTTTCATTGGCGTTTTAATGGTGGCCCCAGAGACGCCAGCCCCGTCTTACAGCCTAAATTTTCTCTTTCTTTTATTGGCTATCTGCCGATACATAAATAATTTGGAAATCAATTTTAATGATGCTACTCCTCCATGGGAATTCCTGTTTTCGTCAGTGTATTTGTTTGAATTGACTCGTAAAATCGAATCGAAATCCTGCATCTTGCAATTGTAGCAATAAATCAGTAATAAATAAATAAAATAGATTTGAATAGTCCTCAAAGATGGGAGTTCGTCATAATGCTTTTAAATTAAACTTGCTAAATTGGGAAGTTATGATATTTTTACGCGTGCACACCAGAAGTCATATCAGAATGAATACGAGCTCATACTAAATACTGATATAGTAAAATTCAAACACATTATTCTACAGGTTTAACGTCGATTGCTGTTGGACAGAGAGTGTTGGAACAGACCAGCTCATATCTCATGTTCACCGTCATCATGATTGCCGTTATCACTACAGTATCTGGCGAGGTATAACGCTTACGGCTCTTGTACAGGCTGATGTATCAATGAATTAAATTTAGTCATTCTTATTTCATGTTAAATGCATGTATCTTTGCCACAAATTGAACAAGTATAAAGCAACAGCACGGGTTTTTCCGATACTAAATTTTTCATTCCTCTGATGTAATAAGACAATAGTCAAATACATTGGTACCAATTTAACACCTTTGTATTGATTCATGTAAAGTTAAATCACCCTTCATATACCGCTGATTTAGTACAAATGTACATCAATTAACTTCCAAGGAAGAATCTCACCCAGCCTTAATAAGAGTTATTCCTCCAGCGAGCCTTTCACGTTGTGGTGATAAGATCAGTGGCAGCTCTAGTTGACACATTTTCTGTCCTTTTACAAAGAACTGGTGCCAATTTCGCACCTTGACCTGGCGTTGGTGATAGAGTTACATGCGCAACATCACAAAATAGTCCTTTTGTCCTGTGTAACCTAAGACTCTTATGTTTTCTCTATTTCTCAGGTTTTGGCCGTTTCGTCCGTCATCATTTACGACATCTACCAGACGTACATCGCGCCTTTCAGACCGACGCCTGTCCCCGACACCAAGCAGATCTCTGTACGCATGCAGCGCGCCATCAAAAACGAGGAGTACCTGGAATACGACAAGTAATGTCGCTAATGTTGCTCTTACAGAATTGTAAATAAAACGCTCCCTACAGCCTCGTGTAAATGTATTGCTACAAGTTTCTGAAAGTATTAATGAGCTATGCTGGAATTGTTGTCTGGGCAGGCAGTTAAGTTACGAGTTTGCTTTATTTAGACATGTTACTTTACCATTTTCTTTCAATTCTCGAGTAACTGGCCTGGCCGCATTCGTGTACCTGAGAAGTACACAAAAATTAGCTTTCTGCATTTTCGGAAAAAATCACAAAATTTATTATAATCTTTGCTCAATCTTACATAGTTGATTGCCCTGACTGTAGCCGTGAATTTCTTTACCGTTGCCCCATTACGCCTCAATAACCTGAGAAACACTCGGGGCACTTTCACATTGGCGGATCCGGGGGGGGGAGGCGCCCCCCCACGGCCGGAATTTTTTTCATTTTCACGCAGTTTTTGCCGATTTCGTCCCATTTTTTAGGGGTTTTTCAAAAAATTTTGGGTTAGCGGCCCCCTCCCCTACGGGAAATCCTGGATCCGGGCCTGTTTCAAGCACCATTATTAACATGACATTTATAGTTTTCTATGTATTTTTACAGACGATGCGTCGTGTTAAAGCATGTTGTGGTTGTATCCGTCTCCATCCTCACGGTTCCCATCGCCCTGGTGCTGCTGGCCATAGACATTGACTCCTACTGGTTGTACATGTTCACCTCCGTCATGGTATCCAGCTGTGTACTTCCCATCGCACTGGCCATTACCTGGCACAGGTAAAACCTCTTCTTTCACTTTATTAATTGCAAAAGAATTGCAAAATAAGAAAGCACAAAAGACCAAACAACATGTCCATTATTCACCCATTGAACAATTCTGGCGGGAATATGTTCTACTCTTTAGTTTAGGACAACTGCAGTTACGGTTTTCATCCACGATTCATTCTTTTTATAGTACAGAAGAACCTGTTTTGAGCGACACCTTTTTTAGGAACTCTTACATTTTACGGCAGTACCCCTGTACAATGAATCCTTATTACTCATGTTTAATTTACCTGTTTTGTACGGCATACCTGCCCTTTGCCGCAACTTTGCCCGGAAAAATTAGGGTGCCGTTCAAAAAAGGTTGTACTGTATTACTATAGAGTTGAACTTTGTCCTTTTTCTGATAACAGAATTACGGGTTCGGGTGTTGTCAGCGGGTCTCTCGGAGGATTCAGCATTGCTTTCATCTCCTGGTTGGTTCTCGCTTCAACATACAATGGTGGACTTGAGGTGTGTATGACTTACGAGGGGCGATCAAAAAGTTCTCGGTCTCTTATAGAAAATGCAATAAATTTTATAATTTTGATGTTATAAGTTATTAATACATTTCCTTTCAGTATGAATACATGCATTGATTTGTTGCACAGCTTTGTTTCAATTCTGCTGTGAAGCTGTTTTTGCATGGCCCATATCACCCCTAAAATTCAGAGTTTAGCCCAATTATTATCATAGTATCTTTCTTTATTGATGATGTTGCTAAATTTAGTCATTGTATTTACTACATTTACTGTTTTAGCTTTCAAATGGCATGTAGGGGGAAGACATTAGTAATTATGATTAGTTATAATATCAACTTTTACTTTATGGCTGGTTTTTACTATTTTCCCCAAATTCTGAACGAAATTATTTTATGGCATTTTAAAAATAATTATTTTATTAATCTATCATTAATGCCTGATAATATATTCATATGGTACTCTTCTATTAAGGTAAATTTTTTTCTATTCTTAAACTTGCATATACTGCATTACAGCTTCAAAAGATTCTGATAATAATGATTTCATAAATTTAGCACATATCAAATTAAAATCTTAAATATTATTTTTTTCTTGCATAATTTCCATTAACTTTTAAATTAAAATTAAAATGGTTGTTCTATTGTCACATGTAAATTATAAGTTCTTTGATTAAATACGTAATTATATTCTAAAATTGTGACACAAACCTTGGCTAATTAATCACCAGATTTTTTACAAAACATTCAGATGCCTTATCACTGAAAGCTCACTTTTATTATTGAAAATTTTTATTATTAGTTTAAAAATTATCCTAATAGTCTTTACTAAAAATAGTAGGTGTATGTTCTCATTATCCCAGATTTTTATATGTACAGCTTCAGTTTTACTAATTAAAGACAGAAATTTAAGGGATTTTTGACTTGCCTTTATAAATATATCATTATTATTAATTATTCATAAACATTCAAATAATACTGCTATATAGTTTGTAGTAGACATCCATGGAAACATTTTGGTTACTCATAATCAATATCAATAAATACTTGTAACAGAAATATTGAAGATGATAATTACAGCTTACAGTTCTGTTTTCACCATTTCACAGGAAATGATGATTTGATAGAAAAAATCCAAATGTACCTAAAAGCTTAAAAACATTATATTACTGGTTGAATATGATTATTGTGCTCAGAAAATATGAAATGTTGTCATGCATGACTGCCTTTCTGTGTCAGGCTGAGAACTTTTTGATCGCCCCTTGTATGATGTACTCCCCTCTTGAAGGATTAGTATGTGTTGGGTTGATAGACTGTGGGTCGGCATTGCAAATAGCTCGCCTTCCAAAGGAACACACGCGGGGTGGACTAGCAAAGCATGATAGACTTCATCCTCCAGGGAAAGATTTCTCGCAATTATACTTAGTGAACATAAATGAGTATAAATAGAAATCCATTTTTCTTAATGCTGTTCTTAATGCTGAATCTAAAACTAAAGTTGTGGCTGACACTGAATATAAAGTTGTGGGAATCTATTGGTGATAATGTGCGCTGATCCTCCAAAAAGAAGATGTTCTGGTTAGATTCTGAGATGTTCATCCACATAGATCACATGCAGGAACAAGCTTTATGTGATGAATTCTGTCCATGCGATGTGGCAAAGCACTCTGCATTTCATTAGTCTATCTCCTTTATCATTCACACCCATCGCCTCTCTTAAAGCGGCGGATGACATATATTATTTAGACAAAGTTTGATCGGGATTATTCTCATGGGGCATTGCTTATGTTGACGTTGCTTGCAGGACCTGCATAACCATAATATTTACTCTCTTCCTTGTCAGTTAGTCATACCTCACAGAAAGAATCCCAAAAGAAATGTCTTGACGAACAAAACAACAGTTTATACGACGTAAGAACTTGAGAGCGATTGCCCTTGAATTGGTACCGATTTAAGCAATTTTTATATTCTTTTAATAGAAATAGGCAAAGCTGTTTGAAAATGGAAAAATAGCTTAATTTGGGTATATGTTGACCCCAAATAACTTTTTCCTGACGTTGTTCTTCATTCTAGTCTAAAAGCCGCTTACCGAGCCTTAATTTATGAATAATAAAAAAGTAGACTACACATTCACTTGTTCTGTTACGTCTGGATATTATCACTGCATCCAACAGACGATGTGCTGCAGAATTTACTTGTTCGGAACATTTGAGATTTTTTAAATTGATTTTACCAGCCGTCTGTCTAATTTGGCATCCATAATAATGTAAGATAGAATAACATGTATTATTGGTATTTTTTGCAAGTTTTCAAAAGAAACATCTTATTGGATCGGTTTTACAAAAAGTTAGTTCCAAAGTAAAGCATAATTGCAAAATAATATTTGCAAATATAATGCGTATAGCCTATCAAATTTTTAATTACAGAAAGCTTTTCAATGTGAGGCTGTCTGTCTATTTGTCTGTCTGTCTGTCTGTCTGTCTGTCTATCTTTTTAGACCTTTTAATGGCTTGACCTATAAAACCTTATTATCGTACACCGATACATCTTCATGTTATCCAGGTCAAGGTTGAGTATCAAAGTCAGGAACAAGTTCAATGTCGCAGCAATAAAGTTTGTTCAATATTTCAGTATACTATACTGTCTGTCAATTTTAGCTGCTTCCCCTTCTTATGACCAATAAATGAGCTGCCAGTTATATATACAATGTGTTTAGATCAAAGAAAGGTCGAGGTCTTTTTGGTAATTTCTATTATGATTTAATATCCATTTTGTTTCAATTGTATATATATTATTTGGGAAGTGGTCAGTGGACCTTCGACTGAAAGGTACTATTGTTATCCATACTTCTACAACTAATACGTGTAATTTTAGCGCATTAATCTTCAACCATCCATTTGATTTTGTTTTACCTTTCTTAATTTACATCATCCCGGTTTGGTGCGATGTGTATGTTATGTGGTTTTAAATTTAAGCTCTTAATTCTATTCTATTCTATTTTTGCTAACTTTGATAAAAAATTAAGCTATTATATTTTTCTTCAATACTATAGCATTTTCAAAAATGTCCACGTAACACAGTTGTTTTTATTCCCTTTAAATCCGTTTAGTTTCAAAGCGTGACCACTGACTCATTTGATCGAAAGAGAATCGGATATTTTACAGGTTTATGCCCAATGGTGCATGAATGACTATTTTGTTGTTTTGTAAAAGTCGATTTTGTTGTTAATTATATAATTTGATATTTTTACCGCCAGCGTATGCGGGAAGATAATGTTTTCAGTCGTGTCTGTCTGTCTGTCTGTCTGTGAAGAAATGTGTGTGTGTGTGTTAGTGTGTCTGTCTGTACAGGCTATATCTTTTGAACCACTTGACCTAGAAACTTCATTTTTAGTATGGTGATACATCTTCATAATATCTAGGTCAAGTTCGAGTATCAAGGTCATTGGGTCAAGTTCAAGGTCACAGCTATAAAAAATGTGCTATTTTTGACTAATGTTTGCCAATATATGTTTCAATGTTAGTTACATATAAATGAGATCAAGGTCAAAATATAGGTCAAGGTCATTTGAAGGTCTATCTTTGATTTTGGTTGATTTTTGAAAATCTCAAATGTTCTAATATGATTGACCAATATACTAGGTCAAGGATAAAATAAAGGTCAAGGTCATTCAAAGGTCAAAGTCACTTTGAAGGTTAAGTTTCTATATTTTTTGTAATTTTTCATGTTTTAATGTCTTTAGTGTTTTAATGACTATTGGCAAAGCGGGTGGTTCAGCCTTCGATTGAAAGGCATTCTTGTATTATATTTCTTTAAATTTTAAACAACTGTTGATTACAAATAAAAAAGTCTAAGTCTATTCCGTCCATTTAGACAGTCCTGAACTTCTAACTTAGTGAAATTTGGAAAATCCAAGACAATAAGGAAAACGTTTAATTCTTTTAGATGTAAAAATTGAACATAATTGTAACAAACAAAAATAAAAAATAACAACTTACCAACATAATTCGGTAACAGAAAGTAAATTCCGACAAGGAATGAAGTTACACGAATCATTGCGATGCTTTATCTACGGACAGTCAGTGCTGAATGCTATACTCGAGAATTGCTCGCAGAATTTCACCCTATATCTTCGCCAAATGGTACCATCCGCTCCCACTTTAATTAGTACCCCAAGGACATCCTCACCAGAACGTGCTTACAAGTCAAATAAATAAACACCGATCCTGTATTTTGATGATTGATTTTAATGTTAATCATTATTCACCCACTTAACATGAATAATCAAACGTCAACTAAATAGATCCATTTCACACACTTAGATTTTTGTTCATCAAAGCCTGATGTTTAAGTATAATTAGCGAAATATTTGAATCCAAATATTTCGTTTATAATACACCCATAATACTATAACAACTTACATTTGAGTTTTTCGCTGTGGCAGTAGTGATCTTTTGGACATTAGTTTCTCTCCACCACATTCTGTGTGCAACACCTGATGGGCCATAAATCTATTGTAATGTTAAAAATGTTTAAAGAAACGAATAATTATAATGTTGAAACCCATGTTTTTTAACCCTGAACATTGGCGGATCCAGGATTTCCCGTACGGGGGGGGGTGGGGGCGCCCAGCCTGTGGGGAAGGGCGCCAACCCAATTTTCACCTATTTTCGCCCAAAAATCGAGAAAAAATGCATGAAAATGAAGAAAATTTTGGCCATGGCCTCCTGCGCCCCCTCTAGATCCGCCAATGCTGAACATAAGATAAATAAACAAATCTCACGAATGAGGAATTTTGTTTTTTAACAGAGAACAACACTAATGCTAAAATTGATGTTAAAATCAATTTCCATGTATTTAAAATACAAAATTGCAACTGTGTGTTTGAAATGATAACAAGGTGTCCCGATAAGGAGCACTGACCCTCATGGCGGGGGGGGGGGAAGGGTCCTGGTCAACTTTTTTGCAATGGCGGCCCAGAACACAAATGTAGATTTCGTCCGATACATAGACCCTCATTGC